>APFE030862003.1:140218-168845 GCA_000404065.3 Pinus taeda
TCACCTATTGAATAACATCAATGGAACAATTTCAGGGGAGGGAAGTGCATTTTTTGTCTTCCATAGACCAGATTTTATTCACAATATCTATTCCATTCAATATTTTTTATTCATTCTCGTCTTGGACCTTCTACAATGCAACAAATTGAATTTTTGTCACATTATCCAATGAGTCCTTGATCTTGAATACTACCATTGATTTTGATGTAAGGTTGGAGTAGATCATCTCCCCAACCTACTTGTAAAATTATATTTGATCTATGGGATGCACATCCCTAGCTAGGACTTGAAAGTTGGTCTTCATGTAGTCTGTAGTGGTTTTATGCTGTTGTACAATTAGCTGTAGGAAAGACACCTGCATTTTAGCTTCTTTGATGTCAAAGGTTGTGTTGGGCATGGAATCCCCCCACAACATGTTTTGGGGTTTAAAGCCCAAGTTTTGGTCAAAGTTTTTGTAAGACTCCGCAAATCGGGTGCGCATAGTGCGAAGTATAGGTGAAGTCATAGGGTTGTCTACCCTAAAGTATTGTAATGTAATGTAAAGTCATGTCAACCTACCCATGGTCCGCATACCATGGGATTATATAAATAAATCGAGGCTCTAAGTTGTAAGGGATAAGAAGGAAGAAGACGAATGGTTCGAGCCTAGAGTAGGATTCCAAGTGTATTGGGTCATATTAGTAAGAAGAGGCTCTACAACTAAATGCACAGAGGCCTGGTAGAGTCCGCAGCTGAGTGCGTGCACCCCTGCAGCTGTGTGTGTAGGGCAGGGGCGAGTCTATAATCGGGATTGAAGATTAATAAAGGGAAGTTGATTCCTATCTCTGTATATCTACTGTGCATTTCCTTGTTTATGTTTATGCTATTTTATTTATCGTGCACACTGATATTCTTGCTAAATATGCTATAATAATCATTAGTTACATAAACAAGTTGAGTAATTGGATAATAACATATTAAATAGCAAGGGACATGGGTATTATAGGGGTTGTTCCATGAGTAGGGTTGCGTAGAAGCATCATCGCAGGTTGCAAAGTGATAGAAATTATGCATAGTGACAGGTTAGACCGCACACCTCCAGAAGCTCATCAGACATCCCCAAGCTGCGGAAACTTGGTTCTAGCATCCTCCCATGCTACCTCAGGTGAGACATTAGTCCATGCTCTACGGACGGTTGCCGAAAGGGCTAGCAGTACTGGGATTTGCTTGGGTAAATCGCCTTTGATGGTCCTCATTAGCATTAGTCTGAATGATAGGAGGGATATCCATTGGCTCTTCTAACCCTGGGACCTGAAAGAAAGCTCTTTGGTCAAATTATTTCTCCAAGTCAATCATGGTGTTCTCCACATCCACCACTGTGCTATCCCTATTGATCAATGTGTCTTCTACCCATTCTAATTGATTAGCATATTGTTCAAGGTCAGCCACGTGATAGTGGATGCAAGGTCCCAGCTTGACCTTTTGTTTGAGTTTTTTTATAACCCCATGACAGTCATAATGCCAAATGAAACTATTCTAGAATTTTAATTGTTGGAGTATCTTATCAGCTTTAGGCCGAGCCTCTTTGGTGTGGTAGATGAAACGACCCATTTTGCTTTTCATCCTAAACTGTGTTTTCTTCCTAGTAGCTAGGAAGTCGACCTCATCTACACCTATTATTTTCTTGAAGTATTCCAGGGAAAATAATGTCATTGGAATATACTTAGGCAATTTGTAGGGGGTAATAAACAACCATAGATCCTAATTTCAGTATGATTCTGATAGAGGTACCAGTCTCCTACTCTGTTATTCTTTTCTAGTTGCAATACTCCATTGATCTCAGTATTGATTCTAGGTTCAGTGCTAGAAGTCAACATGTTCATGACAAGGTGAACAAAACAACTATGAAATATTCGTATGTGAATGTTGTGCTATACCTCTAGATGAAGGGTGTTTAGTAGATGAATAACATTTCCTTTCCCCTAGTATCTATTTTTTGAATATTCATTGGAAACTTTTTAGTTTGATAATATAGGAACATATGAAACAACACAGAAGAGTGTTTGAAGACTCTTTCAGTGGGCAATCTAGTAAACTATTCATGCATTCTGTCTGCAATGAACTGGGCATAATCATACATAATGGTAGGAGGGTGGCCTGGAGTGAAAATGGACAAGAAGGACATGATTATCTCATCCACAAACTTCTATGATGTAAATTCTAGGATGCATGAGATCATGGAGATTATTCTCGTCCCAGTATCTTAAAAATTAGAAAATACATAGGGTGGAATGTCCTTAGGAGTATGGTGCTTCTGAATAGTGAAATTCTGAAAAATCTTTTTGATCTTAGGTAAGTCCAATGTGGTGTACAGGTCCAACATATGTGCAATGGACAAAGGAGTCAAATTGTGGCTGGGTTGAATTTGAAGCATCTGGTTGGTAGGCTCAACAGTAATTGAAAACGAAAATTCTTAGTTTCGGGCGATTATAGCCCTCTAGATAGGTATGTAACATGCATGGAAAAAATGTATAATGTTTGGAAATGGATGGGCATCTGGGAATGCATAATTGGGTAGATTTGATTCCCAAAGGTGGATATTGTTTGCTTTGTTTAGGAACTTATCTTTGGCCCAACAATGTATTCTTAGAAGGTTGTCTTGGGTGACTGTGTTTGATTTGAAAATCCCTGTCTTCTAGGACCAGGTCATCGATGTCTAAGTGAGGGGTTGTCACTGGTCTAACATCCAAAGAGGTTGGGGTAGTCACTTCTATGATAAAATGTGGAAAATTGGGCTTTATATGGCTTTGGGAATGAAATTTAAGTATTTGAAAAACTAGGGTAGGGTACAAGTAGGTTGGAGGTTGGGGTTCTGGTACTTTGGGAATGGTGGAGTCTAAATTTAAATTGAAATTAATTAAATTCTTTTATTCATTTTAATAATTTAATATGTTTTCGTTAAAGAGGGGACAATCCTGGTTTTTTGCTTAAATACCTGGAATTCATAGTTGAGGCTACAACTGGTTATCGGTTGGGGTTTGTGCGGTGGCGACACTAAAAGGCTTTGATGGTTGATAGCGGGTCACAGGAGTTCGGAAGGTGTAGGTGCTTCAGAGGTTCAACAATGCAATTCAAGTGAAAAAGAGTGAAAATAGGGGTTAGAAGGCTTTTAACCATGACCAATAGGAAAATGGTAGGGGAAAATGTTTTATGAACAATGCTGGTTTTGAATTTGGTAGGGAAGTGGTTTTGGACACCACCGCAATGCTTATGGGGGTTGGGTGGTATTTTGTCAGGGGAACACAATCTATGCCAAAGGCTGACACATAGGCAAATGGGCCCTAAGAAAAATCGCCCATATCGCCTACTCTTAGGCTATTAAAGGTTGAACATCGGACGAGCTCGATATGGGCGATGGTCACTGGATCAGTGGGTGGATGATGAGACAACCATCGCGTGGGAAGGTTGTGTGGTTGGATGATGGGGAGGAATTTTAGTCGGACCCATGGGTTTTAATTATGGTTTAAAGTAATTATCCCATGTTTAGTTGCAGATTCATGAAACTTCAGGGTTTTAGGGGTAGCGGGGTTAGTTTACCTAACAAGGGTGGTGAGTTAAACTCGGTTTTAGTCGGAAAAATGGTTAAGTGGCAGAGTTAGTGAAGCGAGGGGTTTTTAGAGTTGGGATAAAGGTTTAGAGGAGTTTTGGGTAATTACAAAAGGGAAACATAATTTTAAAAGGGGGGGAAATGGGTTTCACACTTAGGGGAATTGATTTGAGGAGTAAATGACTAGGGAAATGTGAGAAACTAAGGGGTAGGAGTAAAAATGAGCAGGAAGGGGTTTTCATAAGCCATGAAGGGGTAAAAGGGAAATTAGTGAGTATATAGTGGGGGTGAAATGTAATTAAGGGGGAGTTAGGCAAATCAACTTATGACCATGCTTTTTTCATTGATAACTACTCATTCACACTTGAAACACATAGTTAAGCATGATAGTAGTGCTTATTCTCCAAATGACTTGTATTTCTGCAACCTTTCTTTACTTACCCTTTTACTTACTCTAACATTTTTTCTTCACTTCGGTGGGTGAACTTAAGCTAACAAACCCTTTTCTTTCCTTTTCTTTTATAACAAAAAATATATACTTCTAACCTTATATCTTCCAAGGGCTCAGATTAAACTGATGAGATCCTTTATTTCTCTACCTATCTAATGATCTACCAAGATTAAACTGTTTGGTAAGATTTTATTCTCTAAATATAAACATGAAATTCAAAGAGTGAAGTAGTCAAGTTTAAGCAGTTTGACTATCATTGGTTTTTGCATATATGATAAGCTACACAAAACCATTATTTAAGACAGTAAAGTAAAAAGTAGTGGCACTTGGAATTGCACACTTTCATGATCCCTTTTTTGTTTGGGGTTCATATTTTTTCATTTTTTAATATTTTCTTATTTTTCTTGTCCTTTGATATTTCTTTTAGGAAGTACCATGTTTACATTTTTAAATTTTAATATGGAAAACATTTGCAGAAAGAAAAGGTATGTACAATATTACAAGAGTTAACCACAACCAATTCAAAATTATGAATCCTATCACTATAGGACTATAACAGAAGGCTCCTTGTACATTTGATTCAACACATTCATGCTACAATGGATTTGGAAACAAGAGTGTAGCTATACCATTTAACCACTAATGCATACATATCATTATTAGTTGATAAAAAGTTGAGTAGAAAACTTTCCATTATTCAAAAGGGAAAAGTGACAAAGGGATGTTTAATAGAAGAGGTTTGACAACAACAATTTTGACTATATTTCATTAGTCGAGGTGACTAGTGATTTACTAGTGCTTCCATGACCTATATTCTATGTATACCATTGCAATGAGGGGAGATATTCTAAGAATGAAATATTTTCATGGATATATTTGACCTCTATGCTAATTATTACTAATTTATAAATAATATTCTATATTGCAAAAGAGGGGAGATTTTGTGGATAATTATAATGACATTTGATATCTTGTTCTTAATACAAAATTGTCATTCTTGTGCAAATCAAGCTATCTATGTGATGTCCCAATATCATAATTTCACTTGACTACTACAATTTTAACCATTTCCTCATTTAAAGAGGTAGTGTCCCTTCATTAGTCAAGTTCCACCCACCCATATTATTGTATAGGTTTAGTTCTTTCATTAAATTTTGTTTAAATTGGTAAGCTAGTAATTATGTTTCATAACATTTAATTATTGGTCGCATTTTCATAGTTTGATCATTTATTGGTTTGAAGATTTATTATTTCTAATTCCTCAATATTTCAAAATTTAAATTAGTAAGATAGTCATTATGTTTCATAACATTTGTTTATTGGTTGTATTACCACACTAGTTGGTTCGAAACACATCGACAAAGGTCTTTCTATATGTGATTTATGCTAAATTTTTACTGATAAATGTATTACCATCATTTGACAATCTATTCGTTTGAAGATTTATTATTTATAATTCCTAAATATTTCAATGTTTTTCAATTATTTGTAGTATATATGTTCGAATTAGAAACTGAAGGGTTGAGAGAAAATTTTGAATGACCCACTAGATTTCTCAATATCTTGCAAGTGTGTTTAGTTTCTAATTTCCTACAAGTGGTTTTACTTCCTAATTTCTTTCCTTTTATGTAATTTAGATTATATCTCCTATCTATGGTATGTTTTTGAATGATATCTATAGGTGGTTAAGTGGAGGGAACCAACAGAAAATGCTAATTTTCATCCCTATATATCTCCTTTATAGTGTGTTTATGAATGATCTGCATAGGTGGATAAGAGTAAGAGACTAACAAAATCCACCACTTTCTCTTGGAAGTGCGTTTTAATCTTGTAGTAGTAGTTAGTATTTCAGTTGGAGTAATTGTGTCTATCTTTCAGTACCTTCCAAGTGGGTGAGTATTTTAATTTACTTGGTCACTTAATAAAAATAACTCACTCCAAAATTCTATAATTAATTGCTTCATAAGCACTTACAAATTTATATTAGCATTTGCATTGCACAATAATTTGAACGTAAGTTCCAAACAAACATCAATTGTAGAATTAAATACATAGTTTCTCATTTATTTGCAGAGAAATTCAAATGTAATTATACAAATCGTCAAAAGGTATAAAATATATCCATTGCACATAAATGATGACTATTAGATACAAATGAGACGATGAAATAGTCTACTAGATATAACATTCAACCTAAAAATTATAAATTGGATTTATATTCATAAAAGATGAAATTAGGAATCATGTATCATATACTTGAATATCTATAAAAGACACCATCATTAAGATATAGGATATGCCATATGAAGTAAGTATAAAAAATATAAGTACTAAGAAATGAAATATGCGAAAGAAAATATTTTTAACAATTTTCTACAACGTGAGAATGATTAGGTTAAAAATGTAAACCATTCTACAATAGTGGTAAAAAACATATTTTTCACACCTAATCCTATTATCAAGTATCTAAAATTAATTTATCATGAATTAATGTTGGTTAAAGTAGAAAATGCACAGGATCATTTTTCCATTTATATTCAAAACACATAATACATCAATAATTATATTATATTCTAGCCATAAGATCCATTTTTAATTTAGACTCAATTTATAAAAATAATTTTCTCAATAGGCTCAAAACACAGAGAATTTCTTATCATAAAAATCTACCAAATTCGTTAAGATTTAACTTTACTAAATTTTAACCTACACAATGATCCAGCAAAAAGATGATTTCAAAAATGTTTAGAATATAAAATAGAATAGTTGTGCGAATTTTATAAAGTAGTTGTTCAAAATGTGAAACTCATTTATACTCCTATACTTGTTAAACAATCAATTTTTACAGTTCATGTGCAACCTAACCATTTCCGTCAATACAAAATATAGAGAAACAACCCAACCATTTTCATAGATACAAAATATAAAGGAACTAGTAATTTAATTCAGTATTTAATACAACAAACTTGAAAATGTCTAACTAAAAATGTTCAATAACTATATTGGATAGTTGTAGTTCATCGACCGCAAATTTCTTTAACATGAATCCTCCCATTTTCTAACATGACATACAATCAAAGTGAATATTCTATACACGACAAATATAATAATAAGTTGCCTCTCACAAAATATTAAATTGAAACAAGGGAGCCACTGCCGTAGCTATAGTCCCTGCCGGATAGAGTTTTTATAGCGCCATTGTTTTTACAGCGCCCAAGCCAGTGCAAGCAGTGGGGTTTCAAGTGCAAGTGCAGGAGATGCATTGTGAAGCAGTGTTTGAGGACATCTTTGAAGCCTATAATTACTGCACGGTTTGAGCAAATGCATCATCAAGCAGAGGAATTGATGGCTACAAGGTCTGGTCAACAACCTATCGATGTGGATCTTCCAGCGTGCGCAGAATTCACAGAGCTTGCTTTAGAAGCAGAGAGGTTAAGAAGAGAATAGTCCCATTCACAGAGCTTGCTTTAGAGGCAGAGAGGTTAAGAAGAGAATACTCCCATCATCTTCAATAGCTGCCATCCTTTAAAGCTTATGGTGGCCATTCAAAGCGCTGATCCCTCGGACTTTCGAAATTTCAACCTGGCAATGTGGTTTTTGAAGAACTGTCAACCATGTGCAGGGATGAAAATGAAGCATTAACCTTGTGCAGGGATGAAAATGAAGCATTAATTAAGCAGTACGTATCTGAGAAGGTGAGAGAGGCATGCATCAGTGTGTTTGGTAGACACTCTGAAGATGCTTTCCAAGCGCTTGTCCTCCATTATATAAACGAACAGGCCAAAGAAATTGTCACTGTCGTATGTTGTTGTTAGAATGATTGTTGTGCATGTTTAATACCACTATTAAACCAGTACATGTGAGATATAGGTTAGAATGATTGTTGTGCATGTTTAATACCACTATTAAACCACTACATGTGTGATATAGGTTATTAGAATCTGACTGTTGTGCATAGGTTATAGGCCTTCAAATTTGATGGTCTGCCTACACAATATTTGAGTTTATAGACGACAGAGACATCACGATGAAACAATGCAGACTATGGCTTCGGTGTAATCAAAAGAACTCACCAAAGTTAGGAACGAGTACACAAAGGTGACCAAAGTTAGGAACGAGTATACAGAGGTGGAAGGCTCCTCGCTCCTCAGATAGTCAATTTTCTGAGAGAAATAGATCTCGGGAGCGCGAGGCTCAATGTCGAATTTCTTGCAGAATAGTACCCATTTTTTGGCAAATTCTGAGGTCTCAGAGAGAGATTCAAAAGTAAGCATCGATGCTCCGTCATGAGAGACATAACAGGACACATTGTCTACAGGGTAGTCTACTGAAAGGATTGATAATACTATATTGGCAGTAACCAAAGGAGGCTCCTTCAGTGGATCCACAGTACTCACAAAGAGGTCAACAGGTGCAAGCATTGATGGTTCGCCTTCTCGTTCGTACCTGACAAAATAATACAAAGTAAGGCCTCGTCTATATTTTTGAAATGTAAGTCTATGCAGGGTATCTGGCGTTTCCAAAATAATTCCCTTTCATTTATTACAATTTAGGGCATGAGTTGATACCAAGTGCTGGTGTTTATGTCGAAGATACCTTAATGACAGTCGATCAAGATACGTTTCACGACTGATAGGCAACCACTCGGGAAACTGATCAAGAATCCATGACAAGAAAAACCAGATTTCACAAACGATAGAAGTGGCTCAGAGCCCATATGCATTCTTCACTGGATTCAGGAGATGATAGCGGAGAAAAATACCCAGCACTATCAGTCGAATTACAATGACCATTCGGTATGGATTTATTTTGCTTGAAGGAATTGGCACTTTTCGGGACAGTGGCTGCCTTGCTTCATCAGTCCTGCAGCAAAATCAAAGCTTCTAAGCACAACATTCAAGCTTACAATCATCAAACGCTAAAAATCGAAGAATTTGATCTTTCCGAACAAACTCGAAACATTCAATCATGCAGCCAAAAATAGAGCAGAACAGAGTTTTTACATTGGCATATAGGGATCAATATAATCTTCAGGCTCATTTGGTGCAAACCCTCCATTATATTGATATCTCCCTTCCGTCATATCCAACTGGCCTGATTTGTTTTCCTTCGATTTATAACCATCACCTCACTCCTTCCAAGACACATTCCCAAAGCCATAAGAACCAATATCCCTGTTTGGATACATGATGATCCTTCCACTCCATGTTTCAAAGCGACACATTCCAATACTCAACAATGTTCGAAACTTTGAATTTCCATGTAGAATTAAATTAATTAGATAAAAATTAACAGAAATGAAGCCAATGGTTACCCAGCTCGGAGCTTGGATGCACACGCTTCAGCATTGCAGGGTTGGCAAACGATTGGTTGTCTGCGTAGTATGACGTTGGAATCTCCCCACTCACAACCTTAATTCAACAACTAATGCCATTAGACAAATATCATCATTCCAAGCTTCAAGCATTTGCCTTGAACTCCTGCGTTTTGTACCTATTCTTTTAAACCTCAAACACAGATGTCCATACTTGCATAAATTTATTTTGCGCTTTCTACTTTTGTTTTAATTTCGTTTTGAATTATTCACTCTATCAAAACCCTGGAAGCAATTTTGCTATCTCTTGGTGTAACTTAAGCATTTGCAACAAATTATTCGATTAAATTCTAAATACATTTATGGAATTTGGTAAAAAACATCCTGACTCATTTTCTTTGTCACAACTTTTGTATTTTTTAGGACCTCTATTGCATCTTGTGTCAAAACCATTTGATTACGACTTCAAACAAATTTCTAAATGTTTATTACTTCCAACAAATGCAAGATAGAATTTGTAAAAGCCAATTTTATGCATTGCGGCAAGACTTTCTAACACTTAATCAAATTCTATGCATTCTCCAGAAATTTAGTCAAAGAAAATTCAGGGCATTCATCAGTACCGAGTGGCCGTTTGCAAGTACAGGAATCTGTGGAAGAATCTCTGGATTATGAGCAATCTGCGAATTTTCGTCGTCGGGACCTCGGCCATAGCTCATGCGTCCGTGGAGCATCGCCTCGGTGATCTGCTGCCTGTTTCTTTGTTGAGTCTCCACATTAAATTCATGTTCTATGTCATCAACGTCTTATTCATCATCGTCACCTTCCACACGTGGACTCCCTGCAAATGCCGTACCATATGACCAAATTGGCATCATTAAAGTCATAAATCGTGCTAAATTTAC
This sequence comes from Pinus taeda, assembly GCA_000404065.3. Classification (NCBI taxonomy): domain Eukaryota; kingdom Viridiplantae; phylum Streptophyta; class Pinopsida; order Pinales; family Pinaceae; genus Pinus; species Pinus taeda. The sequence goes on from APFE030862003.1 coordinate 150,475, forward strand.
CATGAATGTGCAAATGCATAACGATGGATGGTAAATTGGTCAAGAAATGGCAAATTCGATTTGAATTCGACGGTAAATTTGACAAAATCGTGCAAACTTGACTCGAATTAAACTAAATTTATCAAGAACGCTCAAATTCAACCCAAATTTGCAAAGCTAACATGGGTTATCCTTTCATACTGTTGAGAACATGCACATTTAGCATAAACTCTACAAACTTTTGAAGAACTCGAATTAGAATAAATTTGTAAAGAACGTTGAAATGTAACATCAACTAGGAAATTTAGCTTGAATCGTACTTTCATACGGGCGAAACCATGCAGATTCGACATCAAATTAGAACTTTTCAAGAATCCGACATGAAGTATAATAAATTTGTCAAGAATGTTCAAATTCAACCTGAACCAATGCTACAAAGCTGCCGACACACAGGAAACCCGCAGTCATTACAAGCAACGAACAGCTCGCCGTCCGTGTTATGCCTGACGTCCTCGCCACAAATCTGGCAGACGTGGCCACTCATATCACGGCCGACAGACAGGAAACCCGCACTCATTACAGGCAATGAACAGCTCGCCATCCGTGTTAAGCCCAACGTCCTCGCCACAAATCTGGCAGACGTGGCCACTCAACGTGTTTAAAGGCTTCAGCTGCAATGAAACACAAGAAAACAAATTTTCTGAATCTCAAATTTAAAATCAGCACAACAACCCGAACGTAACTCACAATGCCTACGAAAAGCCAACGTCCTGTATAAATTTTCGACCTCGTCATGTCCATGGATGACCACGAACTCGTTTCTGTTATGAGAACCGACAACCAAGCCAGCGCTGGCTTCCATTGTTAAGTTCAATTCTCTGCCAAATTCAAAAAATTTAAGCTAAAAAGTCCTGCATGAAAGCTTTGCCCCTGTGATCCAAAAAGACAAGATTGAGACACTGAATTTCTATCAGATCACATCCGTATACAGAAATTCATCGATGACGCTCAAGGTGCAAGCCATTACCTTACTCCACTGGGACTTTTGACAGGGTTCCATACGCTGTGTAAGCTTGGGTGGTAAACACAGGCTCTGGCAGGTGGTCAACATGCAAATGAACAAACTTCCAAACATCGATGCTGTTAGCTTAGGTGCTGGCTAGTCTTGCCGCCCCAGAAAAAACTTAGGATAAATTAAATTGTGCGCGCGGCTTAGGTGCTGGATAGTCTTGCCGCCCCAGAAATAACTTAGGATAAATTAAGTTGTGCGCGCCGTTTAGGTGCTGGATAGTCTTGCCGCCCCAGAAAGAACTTAGGATAAATTAAGTTGTTCGTGCATTGGGCGAAGTGAGGTGGGCAATAAGAGGGTAAACCTAAAACTTTGGTTAAAATTTTCTGGCGAGCAAAGCGCTCAGCATAAACTTTGGTTAAACAGTGAATAACCGGGCAGAAATACATGGTCAACCCGCAATTTAATAGCCGGTCAACATCCTATCGAATGCTATAGTCCCTGCTATGCCGGAGGCAGGGACTAATAACGCCATTTTCATTCTTACAAAATGTTCGCATAGTATCAATGATACTCTTTCTCCAATAATAATTCGTGGATTATGTCCGGGAACATGGAGTTTAAGTTCTACTTCACATGCCATACAATCAAAGTTGTGTTAGTGACCAATACCACTATTGAGCTCAAACGTAGTAAAATTAAAAAGACTTCATATAAAATATTTATGTTCAAAATATATTTTTGCAATTTAAGTGTAATTTTTTCCACTTATTCGAGATGAGTCAAAACCATGTATTTTTCAAACAAATGCACAACTCAAGGTCGAAAAACAAAATACATGGAAAAAATGCATTCATATTTGTTCACTTAAACAATCTGTTAACTTGATCTTTTGCATTTCATATTCATGAACCATATAGGAGATTGAGTGTGAGTGTGATTAAACATGACATTGGATCATTTTTTTCTATACAAGAAATAACAATTTCAATATAATGAATATTCAAGAGGGAGAAAACTCAAGAATACAAAGTAGTTTATGATTTAATAGAGTTACTTTTTGAGGAATGAAGTTGGGAAGTTAATAGTAGAAGCTATGAAGTTGGGTGAAGCTAATAATAGAAGGTAGAGATTATTTTCTTTTAGTTATTTCGGTAATAGAATAGATCTAGGACATTTATGCAAGACCTCTCTAGCATGGACATGGTACATCCTTCTATATGATATATTAGGCATCAAATTGTCTATTTTTGTTTCATTACTTACTTCTATCAGACGAAGTTGAAAAATACATGTTTATTTTTTTATTTACAAGATATATCTAATTCATAGAGCCTTTAGATATAGGATTCTATAAGAACCACTTACAACAATTAGTCGCTTTATCCTTTGGAACTTCATGAAAATGTTGAACCTTTCAATTTTTACAGTAACATTGCGAACCTACATATCTAGTTTGATGAAAAGATGTTTGAGATTTAAAGCCCCATTATTTTCCAAAATCAAAAGACATTCACTCACTTGTTCATCACTTAGACCATGAAAAATAATATCCATATAGTGTGTTGAAATGCTAATGCATATTTTTTTCCCGATTAAAGATAATTGCAACAACAGTTGCAAGTCCCATGTCGATTATATTCTTGTACCCACTTATAACTTCTCTTTTTTGAGGTTCGAATATCCATATCAGCAAGCCGTTTCAAACCTACGACTTGAAAAATATTAGTTTTGAGCCATACCATAGCTGTATGTTCTAGATTACATGTTCATAAAATTACAAATATTTTTTTCCATTGCCACAAAAAGTAGAGGAACCTAATAGACATCTTTGAAACCCATCCCTTGACATCGTATCTTTATTGTTAAGTTGGGTACAACATAGATTACATAACACTTGTTAATAGAAATGTGCAACCTGCTTATTTTGAGTAAAAAATATGTTGAATGTTTTCTTTTCAAGTGGAATCCATTCCAACAGAATTTAGTGTATGGAAAATATATAAATATGAAAGATTCCCTCGACTTTTTTTTGCTCAAGTTTACATCAAAAATTCGGTTGCATTTGCTTGTGGAAGCACAATAGTTGTCATAATCATAGAATCACACAAGTTAGTCAGTTAAAACATTCTATTTTAAGTTTTGAAACGTTATCAGGACTCATGTTTTAATGTATCATTAAGAACTAAAAAAATACACCTTGGTAGTGTAAATATTTATAAAAAACATAAACTAAATAATGTTTAGTCGAAATAGATATATCCTTACTATAAAAAAAACTAATATTAATAGTCGAGGAGATCGTTGTATACCAATAATTCTTAAATTGATCCTATCACACGGGTAAAATTACATCCTTGCAATTGTCCAAATATTGACAAAACTAACCATTAATGACATATTAGCATATGCAAAGGTTTGGTGAATAATTTTTTATACCAATTGAACGCACTCTTAATATTCAAAAGGAAGGAAATAAATTTCCTAAAGGACCCCGGAGAATATGAACTCTTGCATTTACAATATCATACATATTTATTGTGATTAGGTGTCTCATACAAAATGATTACAATCTTCATATAACATACTATTTCATATTTATTGTGATTAGTTGTCTCATCCAAAATGATTTCAACCTTCGTATAACATATTATTCTAAATTTAAATTCTATAATAAAAATAGAGGAAACTAAGATAATGTTTATTTGTGGTTATTAAGTGTCTAGTATAAAATAATTTTAAAATTCGTATAAAATATTATTTTAAAATTAAATTAAAGTTCGAAGAAAATGGAAAATAACAATTATATAAAAAAATGAGTTTGGAGTATGCTTTAAAAATGTTATTTTTGGTTAAGAGTTTGTTTTTTCAGACTTAAGGAAATATGAAATATGTTAAGGACCCAAGAGGGAGAGTTATATGGCACCAGAGAAAGCCTGTCTTTTTACGGACTACGATTAGGTTATTCTAGGTAGAGTGGTTTTCCTTATAATGGTGATGAACTAGCCCACATTAACTGATAGCAGTCACATATGGTTGTTGTCACTGTTGTTTTGACAACTGAGTTATAATAAGTTTTCCCGCCCTTTAAAAAAAAACAATGAAAAAGTCCTTCAAAACTATGTGAAATAATACAATTAATAGTAATTAAGAATAAATAAAAGCAACACATAGTTTTAGAGAAATACTAACAAAATATCATAAATGCAGAACGTGAAACTATGTGAGACATAAAGAAATTTAAAGGAACAAAATAAAAACAACTACACAAAATTAAAAACTTGCATATATTTTACTAGAAAAATATGAAGTATCAAAGATTTTAGGAAAGAATTCCACCTCTCAACCTTCACTTAATTATAGAACGTGGCACTAAAGTATGCCACTTCAAAAGAAAACTTGTTCATAATGAGATAAATGACTTTAACATAGCTATAAGGAAAGTCATGTATCCTAAATTGAAAATATCATTATAAAATAAATTTCATAGAGAACTCTACACTTGGTTTACCATTGATAGTTCATATCCAAACATTACTAGATCTTCTTTAATTACTTATATCTTGGCATCTATATATGAATATTCGGAACATTCTATCTCAGATTTCATTTGATATGTTCAATATTAATGAGAAATATGGGAAATCACATTGTAATATTTTTGTCGACGTGTTTGGTACCAATAAGTGCAATGAGTGTGGTTCATCGTCGGGACAAGTTGTAGAATTAGATCATGGCTACAGGTTAAATAGGGAGAGAAGATCTTCCAACGGCTATATTTGACTAGGAAACAACCATATTGGACCTAGTAATTTGACTAGTCAACTCGACTGGACCGAGGGGCAGGAAAAGTTATAAACTTTGTGATTATTATTATGTTCATTACCAACATCTGAATAACAGTAAAGTTTGTATTAAAAATTAAGAAAATTAATAAATTAGTTGTCACAATTATAATTAAATAAATAAAAGGCTAGTAAATTAACATTGAGGTTAGTTTTTCTTAATACCACCAAAAATTGTAATCACTCAAGCAAACATTAATCATTAATGACCTAAGAATAGCTAATATAGAATAGTAATTAAATGAATATGTATATTATGAAATCAAACACATTGCAACAATAATATAGTATGGAAAGATATGTAAATATATGCATTCCGAATTTAATACAAATATATAAATAAATAGTTAATAAGTTATTATGTATAATAACTTATTAACTATCATAATAACTTACTAACTATTTATTTATATATTTGTATTAAATTCGGACTGCATATATTTACATATCTTTCCATACTATATTATTGTTGTAATGTTTTTGATTTCATAATATACATATTCATTTAATTAGTATTCCATATTAGCTATTTTTAGTTCATTAATGATTAATGTTTGTTTGAGTGATTACAATTTTTGGTGGTATAAAAAAAATAACTAATTTATTAATTTTATTAAGTTTTAACACAAAATTTACTTCTATTCAAATGTTGGTAATGAATATAAAAATAATGATACCGTTAATAACTTTTCCTCACCCTCGGTCGAGTCGAGTTGACCAGTCAAATTGCCCCATCAAATATGGTTATTTCCTAGTCAAATATAGCAGTTGGAAGATTTTCTCTCCCTATTTAACCTATAGCCATGATCTGGTTCTTCAACTTGTCTTGATGATTAACCACACTCGTTGGCTCGAAATGCATTGACAAAAATATTACAATGTGATTTCCACCGAAATATTTGTCATTAAACTTTATATCGATCACAGAAGCTTAAATTCAACAATGTTCAATATTTTGGACATTAAAGAGAAAAAAAAAAAAAATGATCACCTCAAAAATACAACAAATGTAAATAGAAAGCTAGCAAATTATATTGCTTTGAATATATTTACTAAATTATAAAATTTTAGCAATAATTTAAAATTTCCTTATAAAAAACACAATTTCACATTAACTATTTCCAACTTTACCTTAAAAGTCTCTTTCTAATCAGTAAAACCATTGATTAAATAATATTCTCTGATGATATGACCAACCTTTACAAATTACTTTTCGCCATATATATATATATATCTTCTATATCTATATATATATTAATTATATATAAAATTATATTATATTATTTTTGTAAGCCGGTATAAAAGGTTTATATTACTTCAGCAAATTACAATACCAAATGACAATTAGTGTGCCACATTGGAAATCAAACCAACTCCAAAAATATAAGGTTCTTCCATCTCTTGTCCAACTTAAAGAAAACATATTGCTACTACTAACATTCCTATTAGTTTTACCTAAATAATATCCTTCTTCCTAAGATCTTATAATAATACAAAATATTCTATACCACATATTAAGACTTATATTTAAATAATTTGCTCACGAAAAATTTTAGGGGCTCATATTTACAAGTGAGCCAACTTTATATACTTCTTCCAAAAGAAATATTCGTCAATTTCCATTTTTTTAAAATAATTTGCCCAAGTTTTATAGTATGAAATTATATCACCTTAAAACTCTCTAATATCTTATATAGACTAGTATAATATAATAATAAAGTTGGATATTTCTACAAAAATATCATCAAACACTTTACAATTTTTTTATTAGTGATTACTAAGATTTGCCAAGGTTTGTAAAATTTCGAATAGATATCAAACCTTAAAATATTCATTCAATTATCTGTTATTAGAGAAAATCGTACAATGATCGATATCAAACCTCATTTTAAAGGATCCTCGCGAGTTGAAGCTTTCACAGAAGCCACCATAGTAGTCACCATCATGGATAAGTCATAGGCTCCTACCTATCTTGCCTTCAACTTCCCGAGCATGTTGGTTCCCCTTTCACATCCCCCAAAGTAATTCAATGTTATGTATATACTTCACATAAATTCCAAACATATCAAGAAGGTTGCCTATGTGGAAATCATGCAACTGTTAAATATTTATAAACATCTTCAGATAAAATTTGATCCCTCCAAGATTCTAATTGACAAATCTCAGCCAAACCGAGGTATTCTCATAGTATTTCACATGACCCTCAAAGCTGTCCACTTGCAACTTTCCCACCATTATCGTAACGTACTAAGTTGTTTTTAGGGTTCTATGGTAGAGGGTATCTCGGGTATTTGTCTCAGTAGAGTCGATGGTTGAGTCAACCTCCTCCTCAATTTTATTGTGAAAGATAGGTCTCCTATGCTAGTGAACCTCGTTCTCCAAAACCTCCACCACTTCTTTTCATTTTGGTAGAACAATGCAATGAAACAGCTTTGTTGATTCTCTCGTATTTGTTTCCATGTTAGTGTGTTTGTTTTTACCCTCCCGATTTGCCTCCACCCTAAATCTCCCCCTTGGCCTTCCTAACAAATATATTATTATTCCCATCCTCAAACTGATTACCTCAATTAGCCTTTTCCACTCAGAATCTGTTGGTAAAGGTTCCCTAATTCTCCAACAATTCTAAATTATCAAACATAGCTCAATACAAAGGGAATCAAGCCAATAATTTCGAGCCTTTACAAGTTGACTTCCCCATCCTCCTTGCTTTGCGAGGCTTACCACAATGATCTTAGTGCTTTGGATCTGATCCATGATCTGTCAGTGATTAGATTGTCTTCTCATTTGAGTTTTATCCATATATCCCTTTCATTCTCCATTCTCAACGAATTTAATAGGCTTATTATCACCATTTATCACCCTTCACGTGTATCCATTACAAATCTCATACCTATCGACATCTTGATATCCTTCTTATCATTTATCAACCATCTTGCATTAAAGATCTTGATATAAGTGTTCATAGCTTTACATGATTTAGCTCCCATCTTGTCCATGCAAATTTTCGCATGTCCCATATTTGGGCTTGCTTTCCTCTTTTTTTCCGTTCCATAATATAGGATATAATTAATCGTGTAAGCAGATGTATCTCTACTAGGTCGTGGCCCACCTCTGTGTTGTACTCCCTTCTGACTACAAGGGAGTTATAATATTTTTCCAACCTCTGGTAGTTGCCTATTAGTTGTCCCTTCCAAAGATCCGGCCATGCCATGTCCTCATACATCTATGAGCTGGTGATGCCTTTGTTGTTGAGCCTGTTAGCCACTACATTTTCTTACCTCCAAACGACGATGAATTCAACTATTACAAGAGTAGCTAGGTGTTGTTGAATGTGTCAGGTTAATTTTTTCATGCTCCATTTTCTTGTTACCTTGCTTCCATATGAGCCACATTATAGCCTCCTTGTCACTTGGATGGAAATTGTGGAATCCTCCTCTACTATAACATTGACCATCCTTTCTCTTACCAAAATTTCCAACCCTTGTTTTAGGGAATGAGATTCAGCTGCGTTGTTAAAAGCATGTACTAGGTTGATGATATATAGCCTACAAACTTTCCCTTTCCATTCTCTTATAACTTCTCCATCATTTTCATCCTCAGGGTTTCCCTTTGAAGCCCAATCACAATTCAACTTGAAGAAGCCTGGGGGGAGGGAGGAATCTATATTTATGAACCCATTTGTATTTGAGGTTCCCTAGCATGAGTTACTTCCATACAACAATTATCCAACTATAATAATTTTGTCATTCTTACCTCCTATGATGAAGGTTACTCATTAGTAACCTTTACTCCTCTACTAATTACCGTTTCCTTCTATTGGTACTGAGTTAGTTCAACCAAGAATGTTATAGGGAGCTTCTTGATCTAGAAAATTCATCACTTTCAATCCTTCCTAACAACCCAAATGATAAATCCCCTAGCCAACTGCCATGTCAGATTTACCATTTTATTCTCAATATACTTCTCTCACCATGTTTTAATAGAATCTTTTATGTTATCCCTAATTCTATCAATTTTTAGGAAAAGAAGATCCAACCAATCCCATATAATATAAGTATAAATACTTGCTTTGGATAGGTGGTTAAGTTTATCCTCCTTGCATTTACAAATATAACACCATGAAACCCAAAAAAGACTTATTTTCACTAGGTTTACCCTTAACAGAACTTTCCTATGCAAAACTAGGCACAAGAAACTTTTAATTTTGGGACATTAAGGTGATGAGCATGTTCTTCCCAATGCTAGATATGTTGTCTCACATTGATGACTATTGATATAAGTTCTAGCCTCATTAGCATTAAATTCGCCACCTTCCTTCCCCCCTATATTAGTTGATCCTAGTCATCAGAACAAAGGATTCTTCTCTTAATTAATTTACCTATTATTTCTTGGACCATCTCCTCATTTTGACTAGTCTCCCAAATATAGTAAGGATCCATATTTGTCATTCATTACCGTTGGTCCCATATTCCTAAAATTGGAGCACTTTAGTTCAATTCTAAATCTCAGACATCCTTTCAATTGGGCACTAGGCTTCCTTGCTAAAGTTTAGTTGTTGTTGCGAAGAATCCTCCCAGAATAAAGTTGATCTTTTGTTTCTAACCTCCCAGAAACAATGTTTGTATAAGATTTCCCTATTTGCCAAGGCCAAATTCCATATCGTGCGGCCTATAATTGTTTTATACATACAGAGAAGGTCTTCTCTTAACGAGTTCTTGGTATATTTTTCTATCCCATTGACAGTGTTGGACCCAAAAAATTCATGGGATCATCCCGGTATTAAGTCCCAACTAGACCTCATACTATTTGGTGTGGGATTTCCATCTAGTATGATGTCCCAGTTTCCATTATCTTGAAGATTTTCCTCAGCTATTGCTTGTCAGCACAAGAGAGTGGTTGGCTTTGTCTTCAAGGAGTGAGGTTTGTGTGCCTAGTGATTGTAAGTTTTACTTATGTCAATGGTTCTTTCACTCTAGAAGGAGAGGGTGAGAGTGAGTCCCAAGTCGGTTGGGAGGATGTCCCAACTCTACTAGGAACACACAACACAATAGGACGTGCACAATTTTAAAAGGAATAGTCCACACAGATGAAACAATCACAACACACAAGGGAAGAAAACACGTACACCACTCAATGGATGAGTCTACACAAGCGCAACGGTTATTACAACAAGTTTCATGTGAAAGGTCTTTCTCATGTCTGGGGAGATAGCCACCATAGGCAGGAAAACGTTAAAAAAATACACAACACATTTTCATTAGGAGATTATGTATTACAAAAAGTGAATTAGCTCAAGTGTGAAACATGGATTAAAGGAACATGCATCACAAGTGTTCAAGATTAGTCTTACAACATTTACAATACCTCTGTGAAAGCGTGTTGGCCTATTCGTAAGATTATGAACTAAGCAAAAGTTCCAAGACACATCATTACACCATACATCACTAAAATCATGGGTGGCGCATTGCATCCACTACTTACTCCTCAAATAAAAGATTACAGACTCTCTTGCCTATGTGCGAGGAGTTGAGGTGAAAAATTCCTTTCCATGTACAAATGAGGGGGTATTTATAGCCCAGGCTGAAATTGACCATTGTGGCTGTTTGAATACCCTCATGACTATTTGACTTCTAAGACACTTTGAATATATGTGACCCCTTATACAACAAGCAGGTCTCTTGGACTTCCACGTTACATTACATTGATACATAGTATCATCCATAGTAGAGATGTGGACGACATGACTCATGACGTGACTCGACATGACAATCTTGGTACATTTTTGTTGCTGTTGTTGTACATGTTGAGCTACAGTGCTGCTGGGTGATGGATGTCCTCATGTTGTGTTACAACTTAACCTCTGCATGACAAAGTGTGTAGAGTCTTCAATGGCTGTTGGTTCACTTGATTTTTCTTTTGCATCTTGCTCATTGCTTGTATTTTGGAATTCCTTGCAGGCTCATCTGTTTGCAAATGGTGCATGTTCATTTGTTCATCCATCCGTGAGCACATCTTGCATGTTTACTCATTCGTCCATCTGTGAACACATATTTGCATGATCATCTCTTCACGAGAACATCTATTTACATGCATCATTTGTTATTTCATTGGTGAACCTTTCTCACTACATGTGCTCCCTTTGTTCATCCCATTTGTTGTTGCACCATTTTTATTTTTGTACCAACTCCTACAGTCACTAATGACGAGATGACATCAAATTCAAAAACCTCGTAGTCTACCATGATATGTGACCATTTTAAATGCAGGTTACTAAGAGAGGAAACAAGGTTACGAGGCAGGACGAAGGCTCTGGGAATTGCTAATGAAAACTACTTAAGTGTCACTACGTGATGAAGATGGCCAATCTAGGTCAATAATGACTATTCGTTAGGTCTGGCTCAGTTGGAGGAAAAAACTTCATAGCTTTTGATGTGGATATTCTAGGCTGCAAGAACACCAGGTAGGAAAAATGTGGGTAGTTTTTGGAATTAGCAGGCAATGGGAGCTTGGCAGCCAGAACTATACAATTCCCGGAGGGAAATACCAGCTGACTGTTGGGACACTTGCAGCAAAAACCACATAATTCCTCGAAGGAATTGGTAGTTTTCTGCTAGGTCACTTGAAGAAAAACCCGAGTAATTCCTTAGGGAGACTACGAGTTAGTTGTTAGAGCTTGGCAGAAAAAATTGAACAATTCCTGGAGGGAACTGGAAGTCTGCTGATGGGAGATTCTAGGGTGAAAAACTACACTGATGTTAGCAAGCTAGCCTGCTGATCACCTTTGTACATTTTTAAGCTGAGGAAACTGCTAGGCAGCAGAGAGCTCGCTCATGAAAATTGCACAATTTTTTAGGTGAGGATTCAGTCGACTATTGGGAGGCCTCATCGGAAAATCTATGTAATTTTCTAACGGAGACATGGATGGGAACTCAGCGTTTGTCTAGCCTGTCTGCACAATTTTTTTTCAGTTGGCGAAGAGGGCAAGGTCTGCAGCCTTTGCATAATTTTTTAGGAGAAAAGTCCTGGGATGGCTACTACATCAAACTCTCCAGCTGAACAACATGAAGGTGGATTGGTTTGCTTATAAGAAACATAGCTTCAAATGAATTCATTGGTGCATATACACTATCCTAGGTGACAATCGATCAAGTCAATGGCAGGGTGATGGTATCACTGTCAAAGGGGTGTCTAGTCATCATAACTTCAACGAAAATGACTGAGTGTGTGAACAAGTGAAAGATGCATATGTGATCCTGCAAACACATACTTACATGACATGATGATGAGACAACTCAAACCATCTAGACACACATGTTCAACATGATTGATCGACAATGCAAGTGATAAGTGTAACAATTGTGACTGGTCGTTGGTTGATTGTGATGATGCTTGCATGATAGTGAATGTGACTCCATGTGTCAATGTGACAGGTCCTTTCATAGTGAAGACAACAAGTACACAGGAAGTAAGGACCTTGAGCATGACCAGAACACGGTCACAAGCATGAATTTGACAACAACATGTAAAAGCTTGGGTTAAAAGAGTAAGCAAGGTTGACATGAAGACTCACACGAGCTCTTGGAGTGAACTTGAGTGTGTGTAGTCTTGAAGTGAAACTCTCAATGGAGGCTTCGAAATTGGGTGCATACCAAAATTTGGGAGGGTGGTTGTAGCCGCAACAACACTTGGTGACACATTGGTAGAATTCCAACTTCTCTCTTTTGGTTCGTTGATGCATAGAACCTTGGCTTTTCGGGGACTATTGAATCGTTATCTGGGTTCCTTCCGCTTCCTATTTACCACATAAACATAGATGGTTCACCTTTTTCCAACTCAGTAAAACACAATCCAAATATCAGCTTGATCACAACATTTGGAATTCAGGAAGTGTAGTTTAGCTCGCGAGTTGAAGATTCTCAGAGTATAATTTTTCATCTTTGGTGTTGCTCCCATGTTAGCAGGCCTGGATAGTACCTTGACGAAGTCACACAAGAACACATGCATTTCTCTACTACCAGTGAGCCTTATCGGTACCTTGGTGGAGTTGTATACTTCACCTCTCTGCACACGAAGCCTTTCTCTTCTTTCTCTTTGTTATTTTTTTTAATCGGACTATGCATAGGAACTTATTTATTTTTGGGGTGGAAGAGGGATCCTGACTTATTAAGATTAGGAGAGGTTGTTCCTTCAGAGAACCATGTAAGTCCTCGAACATAGGTTTGCTCATTTAAATTTTCCCCTCCTCCATTTCTACTAGTTGGATGAGCTTGAACACACCGAGTAGAAGGCTTAGTACATGCAAGGGGCTTCCCTATGTGGACACAAGTTCAAGGTTGGACCAAATATTTCCTTGCAGATGGTTCATATTTTCTGTCAAGACTTCATCGGTTGAAGGTTATAATCAAGAATAGAGAAGAAGGACACAACATTGGCCAAGTGTTGAAGTGTCACAAGTCCCTTAATATTTCAACCACATACTCTATTCAAAAGCCATAATGTAGTGGTTGGCAGCACTTATTTCCATATACAAAAATAGTAAGGTATCAAGTGAAAAAAATTAACATAAAAAAAAATAGTAAGAATAATAAACAAAATAAAACAAAGATAATAAGAAGGGAAAACAAGATGAAAACAACAAGGAACAAGAAGACTATGTACATGGCACAGGCATGGCCTGACCTATTAGAAGAAATGCTTGAGATCTTGTCTGTTGGCAGGAAGGTTGTCAACCCCCTTGTCAAGTAATTGCAGTCAATGTGTGCGTGTGCAAAGCTTCTCACAGACCAATATTAGGCTACTAGGTTCAGCTACTGCAACTTGATGGCATTCCAAAATACCTTTAAGTGAAAATAACACGACTGCTTCGGATATTGCATGCAACATAGGCTCAGATGATGGAATGGGTTCGTTGCTTTTATTCGGGGAGAGGTTCAAGTTTCTAAAACCAATGCATCAGCAAAATTCCCTCAACTTCCTATGTGAATAACTTGAATTAGAAACCCATTTATCATGACGAACTCTGTAAGTAATCCAATCATCCAAAATCTTAGTCAATTTTTTCTATATAAGGAGTTCAAACGACATATGTGTTTTATCTAGCCTTTTCTATAATGGCTTGGCTCCTCCTTTACATGCAATCCTGTGTTGGATTACTTGTGTGTAATCTGTACTCAGGTGATCATCTGCCCATCTAGACACATCCCAGTAGTGTTTGATCAAATGGTCAAAGAATTTTCGTTCCTGCTATGTGTAGTTTTTACCGAGGCCGACTATCTTTTGATTGTTATTGGTTTTGAGGTTGCTTTGTTCGTTCGTAGTGGTGGACATGTGGGTTTTGTTATTTCTTGTCCCTTAATAGAAGTTCTACAAATCATAGAGCTTGTTGAGGGAAACCACACCCTTTATGATGGGGTTTCGTTTCTTGCCCTAAGCTACAGTTTTTAGGGGCTTCTCATGCTTACCTTCATGAGTTTCTATGTCCTTGAAAGCATCAAAATTGTTCACGGGGTGTAGTATCACTTTGAGTGTGACCACGTTGAGACTGATGGTTCGTTTTAATCCCAGCACAAGTTCTTCGTACTCAGCAACGTTGTTTGTGAACTCGAATTTCAACCAAATTTAAATCATGCATTTTATGTTGTTTTGGGAGACTAAGATATACTTGGTCCTTGTGTCGTTATGTGTCTTTGATTCATCAGATTCTGTGGCCCAGAGCTTGTGTGTACACAGACCGTTTGACCTTCTAGTACTGCTACTACTATTATTACTATTGCTACTGCTAATCTTAGTACAATGCATTTTGCATGTTTCATTACCATCAGTTGGCCAAGGAAGGAGTCCCAACTGGGTGTTTGGCAGGGTTCGAGCTAGCCGTGCAGGATAAAGCCTTAATTTTGTTGATAGGAGGCAGTTGCTGAACATGATTTCTGTGAATGCCAACAATTCATTATCACCATCAAGGGGGGTAGCATTGTGCTCCATATAACACTCAGACAATACTTAGATCTGGTTCCCTTTTCCCTTGTATGGAAGCCACATGTGGGACCTTTTTGTAGAAAAATATTTTTCTAGCTGGCTGGACCAGTCTTTGCTCAGTAGTACTCTCTATGCTTGTGATATTTCCAAGACAACCATGTTGATGCGTTGTTCAACTCGACTGTCGTGGGATAGTCGGATGATCATGTCTCACAGTTCACCAATGGTTGGTACCAATGTTTCATTAAGTTGGATGGTTCACACGGATGTCTCACTGCATTGTGCGTTGATCTTTTTCATGGTGGAGAGTGGCATGACATTGGTGGTCACGCTAGAATCAACTAAGCATTTGTGAACATTGTAGTTAAAAATTTTAAAGGATAGTAGGAATGGAAGGCAACTAGAGTTTGATTCTTCCATGTAGGGTGTGTTGAGCACAATATAAAGTGATCCGGTAGGTGTGCTTTCTCCCTTGTTGGTAGAGGTTGCACTATCCCTTGTTCTCTATTGTAATGCACACAATAGGATGTCTCGCTAACTCTGGATCTGATCTAACTCGAGAAAACTGATCTTTTGCCTAGTTTTTCTCCATGTCATCAACAATGTTGTAGTCTAGAGGTGGTAGGCTCACTGAGGTGTCTGGGGTAGAATGGATGTTCATGCCATTCAACGGGGTGTTCTTTAGTTTGCTTCTCATGGAGGCACTCTCATCCACTGCTGTCTTCCTGGACATGTTTTTTGTTTTCCACTTTGAGGTATCTAATGGATCACCCTTCCTCATCGGTAGTCTCATCCTTTCTTGTGCTTCCCCAAGTGTAATTGGATCCCCTTTACTCCTCAGTTTGTATCGGCTACATTGCTTTTGGGGCTGCTTCTCGGTGTTCATCTTCAACATTGCTTGTTAGCACTAATACGCATTAACCACATACCCCGAAGTTGATGATTGATTAGGTGAAACCTCTTCATCATCATCAGTGTCTTCGGGCTGCTCCTACATACTATTTCCCACATTGAGTGTATGACTTCATACAGAGCTCGGGACTCGCTTCTAGTCTGAACAAGAGTTCTTGTGGTGATGTTCCTCGTGGAATGAATAAAACTTGGTATCTGTACACTATTTCAGCTAGAACACAGATTTCTACATAGTTTTCGGAGAAAATCGGTTGTTGGCTAATGAGTTGCTTGCCTGTCTCTGACTGGGTGGATAGTTGCTTGTAGATGTGTCTATTTTGCATTGTTTGAACTCAGACACTTCCGTAGTCAATTTCTTGATGAGGCGAGTGAGTGTTTCAATATCAGTTGCTTCCTTGTCTCTATCATTGTTCGCCATCTCTTGGGACTTATTGCTTGCATATTTGGAGTCCTTTGCTAGTTGGTGATCGTTGGTGACTCCAATTGTGCGTAGATATTTTTCAACAACAATAGCCTCTTCACAGCTTTCCAAGAGTGTTGGCTTCATAACTCACTTGATGAGCTGCACAATGTTGGCTAGCAGTGCAGATGTCTAGTAACCAACACTGATAGATTCATGACATTTAGTGACCACTACAAACTTGTTCAATATGCATGTAAACCTCTAATTGAAGTCTTTTAATTTTTTATTTTCCCTCCATATTTAGGCTTCCAATTCATTCAGTAGCATGGCTAGGGTCTTGTCATCAACAAAATTTTCAAGGAACATATGTTTGAATGCACCCTATTTCTATATAGTGTTTTATGGAAGGCTGTGATACCATGTAGTTGTGTGACCATCCAAGGTACATGGAAATAATCTACATGCTACGTCGTCATACTATACCTCAAGGGTCTGCAGCTATAGGTAGGATTTTTCAAAGTGATCTTTTGCCTTCACCTTGCTATCAAGGTTAAATGATGTTCATTCTCTTCGCTCGCTTCAGCATCTTGTGCAGAACAACGGGGAGAGCTAATGGTCCCGAAGTCATCTATTCCATATTTCGGTTAGACATCTCTTCTTCTTCTTCGTTCTCTTCCTCTCTTTCAAAATATGATAGTTCTGGCTCTAATTCCATTGGTTATTCTCTGCATCTGCCTCCTTCGCTGCCTTTCCCTCTGCCTCTTGTACCAGAGTCTAATCCGAAGATCACAAGAGTGTCTTGTTCACCTTGCTGCAGGACTAGAGGTTCTTCTTCGTCTTCAATAGCTTCTTCCACACCTTTGAGTGTGGCAAGGACTACTTCTTCCACTAATGATACAACAACTGATGTAGGAGTGGCTTTTGTCTTCCTTTATGGGTATGGAAGATGTTGTAAACCTTGGATCAGTCTGACTGCTTTCATGAATGATCCGGATTTAAACACGAGCGCAATAGATTACAGAGATAACCATAAATACAGAGATGCGATAACCATAAATAAAGAGAAGCAGTGGAAATAAGACTTCATTTCATTAATGGAAAATACTGAAATATGCTTACAACCAGAATTGGAAATAAACCAGCTAGGAAGATGATAGCTTATCTCTGAGAAGAGATGTGTGGCCACATGTCTCCGAACTGTTCTGAACTTGTGTTACAATGAGGCTCGAAGGCCTATTTATTATTGAGAAACAACGGAAAACCCTTCACATTCCAAAACCGACCCTTAGAAGATGAAACGCCAAATTGTGGGCCCCGTTTTGGGTAAATTGGTACATCAATTTCCCGGGGTCGTAACTTTGGCATACGATCTCCGTTTCACGCGTATGATAGCTTGTTAGAAAGATCTATCTGAGAACTACCGTTGTTGGAACGGGCAACATCGGTCCATTGCATGGACCCATGTTGCCCTCGAATTCCCCAAAAAACGTCGTTTAGGGCCTCAAAACGGCTCCGGAAGTTCAGGACCCGGAAAAATGCTAAAAATAGTAAGTTGTGCTATAATTAAGGAAACTGAAAATGCTGAAAGAGACAATGATGGGGGTCCAAATGGACTTGGCAGGTGGCCACCAATATCCACTTGGATCATTCCTGCCCCCTTAGGAAGCAATGGTCCCCATTGCATTGAGTTCCTCCATCTGCTGAACTTGTTTTGCACTGTCTGATGTGTCCAGTAATGGTGGGAAGCATGGTCGACGTCGGTCCACATTGAACACTTGGTGCAGGTGAAGGAATGGAGGAATGTTGTGCTCCAAAGCATTGTTCCCCATAGGCTTGGTACTACTGTAAGGACCATGTTGGAGTGGTCTGAGCTTCTGATGGGTTCTGGTAAGGCTTTCTTTCTGTCGATGCAACCAGACTTTGTTGCCCACCTGAAGCTTGTGTGGTACCCCTATGGGTGAGGAGAAGTTGTTCCTGTGTTCTGTCATGACCGTATCCCTTTGCTGCTGCTGCTGCGTGGAGGAACCCTTTGCGGGGGTCATGGATGTAGCAACGATCTTCCCCTTACTTTGGGAGTGAACCATACAGATGAATTTCATGGTCTGTGATATGAGCTTGCTGCCTTTCTTAGCAGTGATCAAAGATGTGGCGGTAGGTGGGGCTACCTCTGGTATCCTGTATAATGAATTATTCAAAGAAATAATGACAGCACGAGGCCCTGACTCATACACAGCATGTCGCCTCCACA
>APFE030862004.1:0-14276 GCA_000404065.3 Pinus taeda
ACTGAATCTGAGACACACAATCGTATTGTGCTCTTTGCCTTCCGATCCAACTTCTTCCATTCTTCATCGGTCACGCCCATTGGTTTAGCACCCGGATCTACCATGATCCACTGATCTTTATCCACCAACAGATCCTCCATCTTGAGTTTCCACAACTCAAAGCTCTGACCATTGAACTTCTCAATCTCTATCTTTCCACTGCTCACCATATTCTTTCACCACCACAATCGATCTCGCAGATCTCCCACTGAACAGGGTCTACCACACACCCGAGCAAAACCCCTCAGCAACAAAGGCGTCCCCTTGAAGCCAAAACAACTCTGATACCAAATGTAGGTTTTAACCCCGTACAGAAATTACCTGCATACGAATTCTAAATCACAAGAAAAATAAAAATGGAAGAGCATAACACATAAAACACATATACATAGAGATTTCCCACTGGATCCCAAAACCGGGACTACTAGCTTGATTTTTCATTATGTTCCTTTCAATGTTACAATACGTATTTATACATTCCAAAGCATCCAATACCATGGATCGAAAAAAATTGCGTCCAAAACCATGGACCGAAAACCATAGGTAGGTTTTCCCAACCTAATATAGGGTCCAAATTTTTTTTTCCCTGGGTGCTGCCCCTGACCCCGTAGAGGGGGGCTACCCGGCCCCCTCAAACCCCCAGGACAGGGGGGGCTGCCGCCCCCCTGTGACCCCCCCACTGCACAATTGGCGCAAAGAAGGTGGGGCGAAGCCCCCCCTCTAACACCCCGGTTCACTACGTAGGTTAGTCATCGAAACAATATAACACAACCCAACATGTGGGGTGGATTGCAAACATTTCTATAGAATTCTTAGTCTTAAGTCTGAAAATCTATTGTATCAATGACCGGATCAGCTAGCTGGATCACAGAATAAAGATCAGATATTTCGCTGGATTCTTGTGTAAAGAAAAGTTCAAATAAGTATTCTCTCGTGTTTAATGTTATTTTTCTTTAAGTTTTTCCATAGTGTTACTTGTATCTCTTAAAATCTGAATGCTATAACATGGAATGATATCTCAGAAATTGCTTAACTACACTCTGTCTTGATTGTTATGCATATTTAATGTTTTCTTCACAAATCTAATTTAAGGAATTCTTCATTGCTCCGTAGTTTAGTTTATTCCTTGTGATCTATAGCAGATGATTCTTAATTTCCCTTTGTTCATGATTAACCCCTGTTCTTCATTTTAACCCTAGTTTGAGGATTCTTAAGTGCTCTCTCACCTTGGTTAGGATCATTTCACCCATTCAACGTATAGATTTTCTCTTTACTTTGTTAGCCTGCCCTGTGAACATTCCCTTTAACGAATTGATCCAGTTTTGCTATCCATTTATTGACTCGATAGCCCAATGGCTCAAAGACCTTGGTCTATCCATCTGTTCTGAGAATTCCACCACCCAACCTTCAATTCAAATCCAAAACCCCCCTAACTTTAAGAACTAGGCTAAAATCCCAGCAAACAAAGCTAAAACATATAGAGAGAGCCCTCTCTGAGTCATAGGTTGGCTAGAGCCTATACTTAAAAGATTGGTTTGTGGTTACCTCGATCTTTTTCCTCTTTTGATAACTTCTAGGGAAAAATTTTGAGTGATAACATAGTGGTGACCATATTGGGGAGAAACCCTCAGTCCTAATAAAGCTTTAATAAATTTTTAATTCTATATTTTGAGCCTCTTCAAGTAATTTATTAGAAGTTATTTCTCACGGAAAAGAAAAACAATTAGAAAAACTTTGAAATTCTAGCTTCAATGAGAACTCATTATACTAGGGCTAAACGAGATCCAAACCCCGCCCCAGTAGTTGATAATCCTAACATGATTTCAAGAAAATACAAAAAAGGAAGAAAGTTCAGTTAGTAACATACCCTTAGTTAAAGCTAATTCTTGTCCTAATGAATGGTTGTTTTTAGAAGATCTTGCCTTTGATGAGCAATTTGATTTTTTGTTATTTAAATCAAAGTTTGAAAGTGAAATTTATGATACTGTCGTAGATCCTGAGTTTATTACAGACCTTGAGGTCCAAAAATCCAACAAATCAAATTAATGAGTACATTTTGAATTCACCACAATCATCCCTTAGTAGAGCCAAGATCCCTGAGCTTTCTATACCATTGTCCACTACTCTTAGTTCACCACTATTCCCTTCAACTTCTGAAGTCCATTATGCACCATCATTTATACCTTCACTCCCTCACCAACCTAGAATTATTCATTTACCATATACCAGTACTAGTTCATCCTCCACTACTGTCCCACCTCTGAGTACCTTAACTCCACATCTTAACCCCTCCCAGCTTATAGCCATGGCCAATAGATACGCTCCCCTGGTCCTACCTGCCCCACTTGGTTCCATGCCAACAGATTACTAGAGTAAAATTTTCCAATTTGATGGCATAGGACACTACACTACACAACACCATGTTAATAAGATGACATATTACTTTGAACTGCATGAAATTGATATTCTAGATGTCCAAAGGAGACTATTTGCTCATACTTTAGCTGGTGATGTTTGGAAATGGTTTAGATCTTTGCCCGATGATAGTATTGATATTTTAGAAGTATTTCATCAGCAATTTTTGAATAGATGCGAAAAGAAAAAGAATCCTTTACAGATCCTTTCTGAGTATGAAAATATTAGGAGAGGACATAATGAAACTGTTTAATATTACTACACTAGGTTCAATTATATATATAATGCCATACTAATTAATCTTAGACCCCCACCTGACTTGGCATTAATAATGTTCCCTGATGGTTTTGACACAGACATGGAATTCCAGCTCAGGGAAAGAAACCCCCCAACCCTAGAAGATATGCAAAGTGTAGATGCTAATTTATTAGCCAAAAGAGCTATATTTAGGCATGAAGGAAGAGGAACAACTAAAGATGAACCTTCACCCTTTGATATTAAAATAAATAGCTTAGTTAAGGGCATGGAAAAGTTAATGGATAGAATAGAGAATATGGAGAGGAAACCTCAATGGGATAACCAACAGGCCCCTCTGGTTAGAAACCCAAACTTTAGGAAAAACCAAAACCAAAACACTGGAAAAAATGGACCTTATTAGAATATTAGGCCTCGTTTTCAAGAAAACTATGCGGAAACATCCCAACTTGGAGGTCCAGAAGAAGATACACAGATTAATATAATGAGATTAGATGATGAAGATACTGTTTTCATAACCCAAGATGAGCAGGAGTTACATATGCTACAACAATTGCAAATCCAGTCTGGAGAGTCATTTGATTATAAACAAGGATATGATTTTGCCATCTTTGAAGTACATAAATAGTATAACCTAAGGAGAAAAAATAACTCTGATACCCTGATCAAACCAAGACAACAATGTCAAATCAACCTAAGAAAATCAAAGAATCCCTGATTTCTAAAATCCTCCAGATTCTTGCCAGACAAAACCAGAATCCTTCTGGCCCCACAATTATAGATATAACCCCTAATCAACATTCTGATGATCAACCCTCGACTTCAATTCCCCCAAGAAAACTAGTGGACACACCTCAAAACACCTGATTTGCAAAACCACAAAAAGAGGTCCCCAATAAAGGAAAAGAAGACCATCCCACTCGAATTCCTTTTGTAAAAATTCCAAACCCTCAAACAGAGAAAGCCCCTTTGCCTTTTAATCTAGGAGCAGAGGTAGCCAAACTGAAGATTTCAGTCCCTTTAACAGAACTGATCAAGAATGAAACATACAAGACACAAATAAAGTAGACCCTGAACTCATTTTTAGTCCATACATGAATGGAAAACCACTAGAAGGAGGAATTCCACCTTTCTACATAAGCCTTAGCATCCATGATAAAATTATGCACAATGCAATGTTGGATTCGAGAGCCTCCCACAATTTAATGCCAAAATCAGTAATGGAAAAATTAAACCTAGACATTACAAGGCCTTACAAGGACTTATTCTCATTTGACTCAACCCAGGTAAAGTGTCTACGATTGGTTGAAGACTTGTGTGTTACCTTAGTTCAATATCTTTCCAAAAGCATCTTGATGGATATTGTAGTTGCTAACATCCCACCAAAGTAAGGCATGCTACTATCTAGATCATGGGGAGCCAACTTCAGGGATCTCTACAACTTGATATATCATATGCAACAATCTTTGTGTTTGGACAACCTAAGAAGCTATACCAAGAAACTTTAATGAAATACATGGTAAGTAGTTAGGATCGGCCTCAAAACTTTCCTATCTACTATGTACATTTAGACATTGATTCTTTTATTCTATATAATGTTGATTAGACACAAGAAACTCTTTTAGACAGTGTTGATACAGAACCAAAATAAATTGCAGTTTCTATTCAGAATGAAGCTAACCAAACTTTAGAACTTTCCAATAAATAAGATAGCCAGATTTCTTTAGATGAGGAAAAGTTTGTTACACCAGATGATCAAAACTATGAACATGAGATATTATGGCATCTTGAATTTGATGGATCAATAAATAAGTTTGGAGCAGGAGCAGGAGTATGGATATACAATTTCGAGAATAATCTCTCAGAAGGCCATGCTTACAGACTAAATTTTAAATGCACTAACAATATGGCAGAGTATGAAGCACTAATTCTAGGTCTTAAATTAGTTAGAAGTCTAGGAGCTAAACGAGTTTCTCTCGTGGGAGACTTTGAATTGGTCATAAAACAAGTTGATGTTGTATATATGATCAAAGACCCTAGATTAAGTTGTTATAGAGGAACCATTTTAGAAATACTAAACACTTTCTTAGAAACCAAGCTTGCTGTAATTCCTAGAAAACATAATATGCAGGCTCATAATTTAGCAATGTTTTCCAGCACTTGCAGGTTCCCCTTTCAACCTAACTACCAATACACTGCTGAAGTTAGGCACAGACCTACAATTCCTGATAATTTGAAGAAATGGTAAATATTTGCTGATGACAAGCAAATAAGCAACCTTTTAATCTTAGAAGGAGAATTTGTAAATAGTAATATAGATACTGACACATCAATAGATCCTAACATTAAAAATGAGATTGAACTACATCAGATAGAAGGTAAAAAAGTAGATAGATTTTATGATACTAAATTTACTAAATCAGATGTAGAAAACCTAAAGCAAGTTGAGATTGATGAAATAATTAGCGAAGACACTAAAGTAATTAATCTCAAACACAATTTCTTTCCCAAGGGATTAACCCCTTTGGAAGATTTGTTTGATTCAAATGATGTTCCTAGGAAGCCTAAAATGGAACCTTTGAAATCTGATATAGAGGAGTGTAATATAGGCACTGATGAAAATCCAAAATTGATCAAACTTTCGAAATCAGTACCTCCAACTAAAAATGTGAAATACATTGAGTTACTAAAATAATTTCAAGATGTCTTTTCTTGGAGTTATGAGGACCTCAAGTCCTATGACACCAACATCATACAACACACAATCCCTATGAAAGAAAATTAGAAACCTTTCAGAGAAAAACTTAGAAGGATAAATTCTGTCCTGCTACACTCAATTGAAAAGGAGATCCAGAGAATGTATGATGCTAATATAATTGCACCCATCAAATTTTCTGATTGGGTTTCTAACCTGGTGCCAACTAGGAAGAAAACTAGTGAGATCGGACTTTGTGTGGATCTCAGAAACCTCAACAAAGTGTCACTGGAAGACAATTACCCTCTCCCTAAAATGGATCACATTTTACAGAGATTAGTTGGAGCAACCAAAATCTCATTATTGGATGGGTTTTTTGGTTACAATCAGATTTTAGTTCATCCTGATGACCAATCCAAAATTGCCTTTACTACTCCTTGGGGCACATTCATGTATGTGAAAATGCCTTTTGGACTAATGAATGTAGAAGCCACTTTCCATGGGGCTATAGATATAGCCTTTTCTAAAGAAATTTATGATTTCCTAGTGATATACTTAGATGACATTACTGTATTTTCAAAATTTGAAAACTAGCATTTAGATCATCTAAGGCAGGTTTTTATTAAATGAAGGAAATATGGAATTTATTTGAAACCCAAGAAGTCTTTGTTTGGGTTAGAAGAAGGAAAGTTATTAGCTCATATAATTTCAAAAGATGGTATCTGAATAGACCCTGCAAGAATAGAAGCCATCTTAAAGATACAACATCCAAGGAACATTAGAGAATTACAAGCTTTTTTAGGAAAAATTAACTTTCTTAGAAGATTTATTTCTAATCTAGCATAATTAATTAGATCACTAAACAATATGTTGAAAAAAATTGGACCATAAAATGGACTATTGAGGCTAAGAAATCCTTTGAAGACATTAAACTAGCCTTAACTAAAATGCCAATTTTAATTAGCCAAAAATTTGACAGAGATTTCATTTTATTTTCCTTTGCTTCTCAACATACAATTGTTGTAGTTTTACTACAGAAAAATGACCAGGGCAATGAGCAACCGATTTCTTTCTTTAGCAAAGCCCTGAGAGATGCCCCCCTAAAATATAACATAATGGAAAAATAAGCCTTCGCTTTGGTCAAAGCCATCAAGGATTTTAGGGTGTACATTTTATATTCTCATATAGTAGCCTATGTTCCTGATTCAGTAGTCAGAGGCATCCTAACTTAGGAAGGTCCAGATGGAAAAAGAGGAAAGTGGATTGCTGCTATTTTAGAATATGATATTGAGATCAAACCAACTAAGTTAATCAAGGGCCAAGGTTTATCCAAGCTCATTGTTGAATCGAACTGTCAGGCCTTAGATATAAACTTCATTGCAGCAATAGATGATGAGGAGGAGATGGCGACTCCACTAATCAGCCAAGACTTTATTGAATCGCCATGGTATGCTCATGTTATATATGTTTTACTAAATTTACAAGCTACTCCTAAACTGTCTAGGACTAAAAGTAGGTTTTTAAAGATGAAATCCTTAAAATTTTGTATATTAGACAATGATTTGTTTTGGAGAGATCATGAACTCATTCTTCTCAATTGCCTATTAAAAGATGAAACTAACAAGGTGTTGCAAGAGTTTCATGCAGGTGACTGTGGAGGACACCTTTACTAGAAAACCACTACAGATAAAATTCTTAGAGTTGGTTTCTACTGGCCAACTTTGATGTCAAAAAATATGTGACCTCCTGTCACAGATGTCAAATTTATGAGGGCAAGAAAAAGATTTTACCTTTACCCTTGAAACCAATTGCTACTGAAGTTCCTTTTCAACAATGGGGTCTAGACATGATTGGTGAAATTCACCCACCCTCCTTTGCCTAACACAAATGTATCCTTACTGCCATAGACTACTTCAAAAAATGGATTGAGGCCATACCTTCAAGGAAAGCCACTGACACTATTATCATAACCTTCCTTGAAAATAACATTCTGTCATGATTTGGATGTCCAATTAAGCTCAATACTAATAATGCAACAACCTTTAAATCCAAAAGAATGATAGACTTCTGCAACAAGTACCATATAACTCAGGGCCATTTCACAACCTATTATCCTCAAGAAAATGGATTAGCAGAGTCCTCAAACAAAATCATGGTAAACATCATCAAAAAGTTGTTGGAGGACAACAAGAAAACATGGAATAAAAAGCTAGTCAATGCCTTATGGGCAGATAGACTAACCACTAAGAAATCAACTGGTACTTCTCCCTATCAACTAGTTTATGGAATGGAAGTTGTTTCTCCATCTTCCATGGGAACACCAGTAATGAAGTTGCTTCAAGAAATGTAGGTTGAACCAAATAGGATCCAAAGGAGAATCAACCAAACCATTCACCTACAACAAACTAGGGAGGAAGTATAAATTAGGTCTCAAGTTGTGTAGGAAAGGATTAAAAAGATTTTTGATAAGAGAACCAAAGCTGAAGACTTCTACCTTGGTGACAATGTACCCAAGTGGGATTCAAGGAGGGAAGACAAAGGTAAACATGAGAAATTTGATTTCCTATGGCAAGGCCCATATGTCATTTATGCTTTCAGCGATAATAATGCTTTGTTCCTAAGAGAGATGGATGGCATTGAAACAGAAGGAGGGCTAGTAAATGGTCGAATGCTCAAACACTATTTTGAACCTAACTATTGATTTTTATTTCCCATTGTGCATATTTCATTTTCCTAATAGTCTAGTGTGGATCGGATGGTGATTTTTGAAGTTGAAGTCTAGAGGGAAGGCCCTAAGCTTTGAAAGATTCATTGTCATAAGTATTAATAATGCAAAAGCATAGAGGAACATTTGGCAAGGTAATATCAACTACAATTCAAAGGCTACTGATCTACAAATTTCTTGACATTTCACTAGGAAATGCCATCCCCTAGTGGAGCGATTGTTAGGTTCCTATACCAATAGGAGTCATAATTTTGAATAACTTAGATTAATCCTTCTAATAGTGTACAAATATTTTCATTCTGTAAATTTTTTCCATATTAAAAATTAAAAAATATAAAGAGGGTATGTCCTAAAAGAATAATCAAAGGACAAAAAGAACGAAAAGGTAAAAAAAAAAAATGAAAATATATGAACCCCAAAAGACAAAAAGAGACCATGAAAGTGAGAAATTCAAGATGCCACTACTATTTATTTTTTTGGTCAATAAAAGGTTGTGTGGAGCTTGTTACTCATGCCACAATCCATGGTAGTCAAATTGTTTAAACTTTGGTATTTCATGTTTTAAATTTTATGTTTGTAGCTAGAGAATAAAATATGGCCAAACAGTGTAATCTTGTTAGATCATTAGATAGGTAGAGTGAATAAAAGGGACTCATCAATTTGATCTGAGCCCTTGGATGATATAAGGTTAGAGATAGTTAGTTTACTTTGTAAAGAAAAGAAAATATTTGAATAAGGGTTTGCTAGCCTAAACGCACCCTAATAAATTGAAGAAAAATGGTAGGATGAGTAAGTGGGTAAGTAGTAGAAAGGTTGCAGAAATGCCATGTGATTTTACAACTGTACTTATGTAATCATATTAAATGCAATTTTCAAAAGTGCATAGTTAAAGGGCAATGCCAAAACAATGGTTTACAATACAATTTATTTAACATCCCCCTCATTCATTTTAACCCCCATGACACTCACTAACTTCCTTTTTCACAATAAAAATATTAATACCTATAGTTCTTTAACTCAAAGAGGCTTAGAGCATTTCTCTAACTTCTGGTGGGACTGGACGCTCGGCTTGATGACTTAAAGAGGAAAGGTGTTAAATTCCCTTATAAATCATTCATCCCGCTCACAAAACTACTTTTCCTAAGGTTATTTTCTCTTACCTAGGAAAACCCCTTTTAAAGCATGTTTTATGTAAAAAACCTACCAAATACACTTATCCTAAAGTACTAAGTGTACATAATGCACATAACATTTCATATACAGAAGTAGAATACCCCTTCCACTCATTTCACCACATATTAAGTTTTTAACTTTATTATTTAAATTCCAAAAAAACCCACTACCCCATATATATTTAACTCCCTTATACAAAATAACCCCACCCCTTAGTTTAGTTATAGACTATATTACTACCCTATAATCCCACAAATATATTAAATCCCACCCTCAGTCCTTAATCCCACACTAAGATGCCCTGATGAGATTAAGTATTAAACTAATCCATTACTACCGGTGATTAGACCCATGGGTCCCCTCATAAACTCTTTGCGCAAAGCACCATGCAACTCCGCCTCCCGATCACCATTGATTGTCCCTCTCCCACATATAATTCCCAACAAGCATATCGAGCCAGCCTGACGTTCGCCCTTTACCCACTTGATAAGGTAGTCTTTTTCCTGACCCTTGATGCTACGTGTCAAACGGTTAATGGAACTAGGTGGCCCTTCCTGAATACCACCCGCACCACAAAAGCGGTGCGATGGATCTCCCAAACTGCTTCCCCCTTCCAACTGAAAACCATCACTCTTCATTAACTAGTGAACCTGCCAAAATTAATCGTTTTCCCTATAAAATCCTAATTGCCCCTCTTTTCACTCTTTTTACACGTTTGCCTTTGAGAACTCAGAATGTCATTGCAACCCTTGCAAACAAGCGAATTGCTCACAAACCTCCACCATTGCTCCAGAGACACTACAGACAACCTAGCTTGTTCATCAAGTGCATACTAGTACCGTACGAACCTCTGCAACCACCATCAACCACCCATTTACAGTCAATTTCACTCAAATTCCAGGTATTTAACCGTGGAACAACAACTCCATTGTCTAATTCCAAGTCAATTCTTCCTCTTGAGACTATTAGTTAACTAAAAAAGATCAAATTTACTTAAATTTTAACACTATGAAACCATAAATAAAACTACAAAACCTCCATTGCCCTAAAAACTTTGAATCACCCCCCACACTCAAATCCATAAGAACTAAGTATGGCTGCCCCAATTGAAAATGGATGTAAGGCCCATCACTACACCTCATTTAGACCTAAACCACCTTCCTTTAGTGGATAAAGATTTCCAAATAAAATACACCACTGCCCTAGAACCCCTCCTCAAAGTACATTGCCAAAGTAGAGACCTCTACTTGAACCATGCTGATGAAATTGGCCTTTGGGAGTCAAATTTTCCCAAGTACCAGTTCCCCCAAGTCCACATTTTTCCTGAGATTGTTCATATGTGTTATGCATGCTATGTCCCCAGTCACATAACCATCATGTCTCATGACCAGAAGGTCATATTCACCATCACTATTGAATCCATCAATGAAATGTTGTAGCTCCAACTAGGGCCAAACCTAACTCCCCTCTCAATTGGAGACATGTTGAACCTATACCCCAAACTTGGCTCTGCAAAATTGGCCCAATTGTTCCAAACCTTCATCAAAGAAGAGAAGCACATCCCTAAAGACTCCCCTCTATATGTAGCTGCTATTTTTTCCCCATGGGGTCAGAACATTGTAGCCATGATATCTTGTGTTTTGGGTTACTCCACAAGTGACTATAGTGATGAAATTAACCTTGCTTTCATGTCTATCTATACTCCAGGTCAGCCACCTATTGCCATTTATGACTATGCCCAATTTATTGCTAATAGGATGCATGAGGAATTCCTTAGAATGAACAATGAAAGGGTTTGCAAGTACTCCTTAGTTTTATACCATATGTTCTTCTATGATCAATCAAAAAAGTTCCCATTCACTCTTCAAAAGCTGGACACCAAGGGTCAACCTAGGTCAGTCATTTTTTGGACCCCATTGGTCCACCAGTATCTATCTCCATACTCTTCTTCAGAGTTCAATGATTTATTTCTAGATCCAGCCATGACAATGTTAACTAGAAGCCCCCCTCCTAGAATCAGTCCGGAAATAAAGAGAGTCCGTCAATTGTCAAAGCAGACCAAAGTGGGTGACTGGTACCTTTACCAAAACTATACAGAAGTCAGAATATATGGTTACATGCTTGCACCATATAAGTTGCCAAGATACCTCCCCATGAGGTTGTTTTCCTTAGAATATTATAGACAAATCATCAATGTAGATGAAGTCAACTTCATCAATGCCAAGAAGAAGGCTTATCTCAAGATAGAAGACCAACTAGGGCCCTTCATATGCAACTCTAGGGAGGCTAGAAAAGAGGCAGATTTGATATTACAAAACATGAAATTCCAAAGAAGTTTTGTTTGGAGATATGATCCTTTGGAATTCATCACCAAGAAGATACAAAAGGTCAAGATTGGATCTTTCATACACCATCCCATACCTGAAATAGAAGCATATGCGAATCAAATAGAATTGGTGGAAGGTACCCTAGTAGAGCAAGACAACACCAGAGTAGACGTAGAGAATAATCTAATTGATTTAGAAAAGAAGCTTGATGACAACTCTTTTCTGTAGGTACCAGAAGGACTAGAGACTACTATGAGTACCCCTCCAATCATGCAGACTCCTCAGAATGAGGAGAAGATCCCAAAAAGAAATAGAGAAGGGGCTTCCACTTCAGGAATGGCCACCTTCGATTTGCAGTAGGAATCAAACATGAGGCAAAGGCTGAATCTAGCCTTTGAGCAAGAATATACTGAAGGCTTAGCTAAGGTCACAAATATAGAAGTAGAAAGAAGTAGGCCAACCACTCCATTTGAAGGCATGCAAGAGCCTTCCACATCACAAACCCAGATGTTGGAAAGGAAGCTTTGTGTTGAAGTGTCTTCCTTTAGAATTCCTACTGATAAAGATCAAGATGTCAAGGAGAGATACAAGGAAATCAAAGCCAGAAATGAGAGGCTTAAGGCCCAAACATATGCACAATACCTAAAGCTGACTGCTACCAATCAAACAAGGCTAATGTTTGCCTTTGAGATTAAAGAGGGGAATCTAGAGATGTCATTCATCAAGCCTATAGCCTAGTAGCCAAAGACAACATCAGATTTTAATAAAGTGGATTTTGAAGTGTTGGCAAGGGATATTCATCCCATAGACCAAATTGAATTACACAAACATGCTGGAGAGATGATATACTCCACCCTGACAGGTAAAGCCATTTTTTCCCATCAGCTACAAAACTCTCCGAACAACCTCTCAGCATAATTCTAGTTAGAGAAGGCCTCCTCACAGGCCGAGGACACAAGGATCAAGTCCTTAGAGGACTTAGTGATTAAATTGGGAGACAATCCCAAGGATATAAAAGCTACAGAGCAACTTATTAAGAAGAAAAATGATGATATTTCTACACTTAAGAGGCAATTAAAAATACCCGAGCAGCAACATCCACAAACTCTAGAAGTCATAGAGAATCAAACTATACATGAGGAGTTGATGGACTTGGTCCTGAAACTGAATGATCAACTTAAGGAGACAGAAGAAGATTTGGAAGATTTAATTCAATTGAAGTGAAGTGACTTGAGCACAACCTCCAAGGATGTCATCCCAATAGTATCTATAGCAGTTCCTTCTACACTGGCAACATCACTAGCACCCACCGCTCCACCTGCCACAACATTTCCAGTCACAGTAAAACCTACAACAAAAATAGGTGCACAAGGAGAGAAAGTAGCAAAATTGGTTAAAGCAATGGAAGAGATGTCTATCCAGGCTACAGAGGTGAAAAGGCTAAAGGGAAAGGTGGCAAGATTGGAAACTGACTGCAAACTTGCCCAACTCAAGCAAAATGAAGAAACACAAAAGGCCCATAGAATGGGTGAGAGAATCGAAGTCCTAGAGAAGGAATTAACATCGGATAAACCACTTGGACAAACAAAGGAAATGCTATGGGCCAATATCCTTGAATCTGTCAAGGATATTTGTCCATCAATCCAAGTTATTTTTGAACAAACAGAGCTAATAAAAATAGCTACAAAAGCTATCCATAAAGTGACAGAGGAATTGGGAAATAAGCCTGAGGATGCCAATAGACTCATCCACTTCCTCAACAGCAGGAACATATGTGAGCTCCATGAGCTAGATATTGAAGATAGAACTGGCACCATTCTGGAAGTAAGGAAGGTCCTTTCCAAGAGGAACCTTATGCACAACTTAGAAGAAAAGTGCGACAATATGCAGGTCGCCATTGATAGGTTCATGGCTAAATTCTAGATTTTGAGGGAAAAGGGTCTGCCCAGTCCTATGGTTATAAATGACAAACTCATGACACAGTTGTACTACGGCAATAGACTCAGACATTTGGCTAAGGAACAAGCCAGTTCTTCATCCATAAAAGCCCTGCCAATAGGCAAAGTGTTATATGACACATTTGAAAACTTGTTTTTCCTGGAACATGAGGTCAAACACTTATTTCTCACCAAGCCCAATTTTGCCAAATATACTGAAACGGATGAGATCTATAGGAGGATGATGAATGTAAAATTACTATATACAAAATGGTGGTAGAATATGGCTGATTTACTATGAAGAATTTGTAGGTTTTAACCCCGTACAGAAATTACTTGCATATGAATTCTAAAACACATAAAATGAACAATGCAAGAGCATAACACATAAAACACATATACACAGAGATTTTCCCCTGGATCACAAAACCAGGACTACCAGCTTGATTTTTCATTATTTTCCTTTCAATGTTACAATACATATTTATACATGTAGAAGCATCCAATACCAGGGACTGAAAACCATCGCATCCAAAACCATGGACCGAAAACCATCACGTCCAAGAAAAAACATGTGCAAAAATCATGCACAAAACCATAGTTGGGTCCGCGTAACCTAACATAGGGTCTAAAACCAAAATTTTCCAGGGCGTTGCCCCCGACCCCATAAAGTGGGGTTATGGTTACACCTCAAACCCCCTGTGATGGAC
>APFE030862004.1:14515-52404 GCA_000404065.3 Pinus taeda
TAACCCCCCAGTTAACTACATGGGCTAGTTGTGGAAAGAATATAACGCAACCCAACATTCTCCTAGTGTTTGTTTTCTATCCACAGGTGGTCATAAGAGAGCTTAGTCATTTTTGCAACCCTAAAATGCCCATTGTTTCTCCACACCAAGAGAACTTCTCAGAGCTCACAAATTTTGTCAATGCATCTGCAGTATTCTTCAAAGTGTCCATCTTTTCCAGGAAGACCTTTTTGTCTTCTATCATATCCCTGACAAAGTGATACTGAACATCAATGTGCTTTGTCTCTGAATGACATGCAGGGTTCTTTGCCAAGAAGATTGCACTTTGGCTGTCACAATCTATCCTTATAGCTTCCTGTACTAACCCCATACTTGAACACAATCTCTCCAACCAAACTACTTCCTTGCTTGCATGAGTGGCTGCCATGTATTCTACCTCTGTAGTTGACAATGCCACTACAGATTGTTTCTTACTCATCCAACTGACTACACCTCCAAATAGGTTAAACACATACCCACTTTTAGATCTTCTCTAATCTAGATCTCCATCCCAGTTTGCATCAACAAAACCATGAATATCCAACACTCTGTCCAATCCTGGTCTTCCTTGGTAGCACAAACCATAATCACTAGTGCCACGCAAATACCTGAAAACTCGCTTCACTACTGTCCAGTGCTCCTTCACTGGTTTTGACATAAACCTACTCAATACTTCCACTGCATGTGCAACATCTGGTCTAATACAGACCATTGCATACGTCAGGCTAGCGACTACACTTGCATATGGAACATGGGACATGTCCTCTTCCTCTTCTTGTGTCTTGGGACATTGTTCAGCAAATACCCTCACACCTACAGGAATAAGAACCTTCACTGGTTTACTATCTTGCATATTAAACCTTTGCAGTATTGTCTTGACATACTTCCTCTGGTTTAACTAGAGCTTCCTCTTTGTACAATCTCTTTTAGTTTCCATGCCCAAAATATAGTTTGCAACACCAAGATCTTTCGTGTCAAATTTGGAGGACAATTGGGTCTTCAAATCATGGATAATTTCTTTGTCATTTCCAACTAGCAACATATCCTCTACATACAAGACCAAATAAATAACATGGTCACCAATTAATTTAAAATACACACAGTGATCTGCTTTGCTTCTGGTGAATCCATGTCCCTGTATAAATGTATCAAATTTCTGATACCACATCCTTGGTGACTGTCTTAACCCATACAGAGACTTCTTTAACTTACATACTAGTTCTTTCTTACCCTTCACCGCAAAGCCTTTAGGTTGCTTCATGTAGACCTCCTCTTTCAAATGCATGTGAAGAAATGTTTTCTTCGCATCCATCTGTTCTACCTCAAAATCAAAAGCAGTAGCAACATATAAAATTAATCTAATAGAAGCTACCGTGGCAACAAGAAAAAAGATATCACCAAAATCAATTCCCGACACCTGGGAATAACCTTTTGCTACCAGCTCAACTTTGTATTTCTCTACTTTTCCTTCTACATTTGTCTCCTTCTTGAACACCCATTTGCTGCCAATGGGTTTCCTTCTAGCTGGCAACTCCACCAGATCTCAAGCCTCATTTTTGTGCAAAGATGTCATTTCATCAACCATGGCCTCTTTCCAGAGTTCTCCATCCTCTGAATCCATTGCTTCCTTCACAGTTCTGGGATCATCATCAGTCACACACAAAGCAAAATTTGAACAGAAATTAGATGGACTATACCTTTTTGGCTGCCTTCTTTCTTGAACTGATCTTCTCACAACGAGAGTTTGTGGCTCTTCATCTTCTGATTCCTCCTCTGCTGTAGAGTTTGATTTTTCCTCCTTTAGCTCAAACTCTATCTTCTCAGGTTCCTTTGGTTGGACATCATGTTTAATAACATCTTTCAGCTCTCTGAACACCACATCTTGACTATACACAACCTTCCTTGTTATTGGGTTCCAAAGCTTATAACCTTTCAAACCATCCTTATACCCAATAAAGATACACTTTTCAGATTTACTATCCAACTTGGTTCGTTTCTCCTTTGGAACATGTACATATGCATCATAGCCAAATACCCTTAGATGTGAAAGAGAGGGTTTCTTACTAGTCCATACCTCTTGTGGAGTCTTATCCTCCAACGCTGATGAAGGTGACCTGTTGACCAGGTAACATGCAGTATCAACTGCCTCTGCCCAGAATTCCTGTCCTAACCCAGGACCACTGAGCATGCTTCTTGCCCTTTCCTTCAACATCTTGTTCATTCTTTCTGCCACTCCATTTTGTTGAGGTGTATATGGAGTAGTATTTTGCCATGCTATACCATACTTCTTACAAAATGCTTCAAATTCCTTACTGCATAACTCTCCACCATTATCTATCCTCAACACCTTTATCTTCCTCTCTGTCTGGTTTTCCACTAGAGCCTTAAATTCTTTAAACCTATCAAAGACTTCAGATTTCTTCTTAAGGAAATATATCCATGTATTCCTTGAGAAGTCATTTATAAATGATACACAGTACACAGACTTACCCAGTGATGGAACCTGCACATGTCCAAACACATCACTCTGCAGAAGCTCTAATATGTGTTTCGTCCTCTTACCACCAGAGGGGAAACTCACCCGATTCTGCTTCTCATATACACAATTTTCATAGAAATCAATGTCCAAAGAGCTATTACTCATACCTTCTACTATACCTTTACCATGAAGTATTTGAAGGCCGTTCTCTCCAATATTTCCAAGCCTTTGATGCCACAGCATAGTCTTCTCTCCAGAGACCACTAGATTTTCTGCTCCACTTTCAAGAACCACAAAATTGTTGCACCCATCAATAATAGTGCTACCTTGCAGCTTGTACAGAGTTCCAATCCGAACTCCGCGCATCAATACCAATTCTCCTTGAACCATCTTGCAGGTATCCTTGTCGAACACTGTTTTTACACCTGCATCATCTAGCTTGCTTACAGAAATTAGATTTCTGGCCAATGCAGGAATATGCAAAACACTTGGAAGTGTTCTAACCCTTCAACCTTGCAATTTCAACTCTACTTTTCCACGACCAATGATTCTAGCCTTCCTATCATCCCCCAGGAAGACATCACCACCATCATATTTCTCATACTCGCAGAACTACTCTCTATGGGGAGTGAAGTGAAAGGATGCACCTGAAGCAATTAACCATGCCTCATGATCTACATGTGTACTTCAAGAAGCCAAGTACACATCCCCACCTTCATCTGAGGTGGTTTTCGCCTCTGCAGAAGGAGCATCATCAAATCCCTTCCCTTTATGAGGAGGCTTTAGATTTACAGTCCCTTCCGTAGTGCCCTTCCTTTTTACATTTCCAGGACACCACCTTTACAGGTTTTCGTGGAGATTTAGGTCTCCCACTCAATGACTTAGTTTTGTTTCTATTCTGGGACTGTCCTCATACAGACAAGGCATCACCATTCTGGCTCTCCATATTTTTCCATCTCATCTCCTCCATCAGCAAGGCTGAGACTATTTCATCAAACTGCAAGGTAGTTGCATTGCTACCTATTGCAATAACTAGACTATCCCATGAATCTAGTAGAGAACACAACAAACGGATGCACTTATCTTCATCTGAAATTTTAATATCAACAGATGCTAACTGACTTAACATAGTATTAAATGTGTTCGGATGCTCTGTCACCGAGTCTCCATCTTTCATCCTCAGGTTATACAACTTTTTCTGTAGGAATATTTTATTCACTAGAGACTTAAATTGGTACAAAGTCCCTAACTTGTCCCACAAAGCCTTCGTCACAGCTTCCCCTGATACATTCAACAATACTAAATCTGAGACACATAATCGTATTGTGCTCTTTGCCTTTCGATCTAACTTCTTCCATTCTTGATGAGACACTCCCATTGGTTTAGTACCTAGATCTAACATGATCCACTGATCTTTATCCACCAACAAATCCTCTATCTTGAGTTTCCACAACTCAAAACAATTACCATTAAATTTCTCGATCTCTATCTTTCCACTGCTTGCCATCTTCTTTCACCACCAGAATCGATCTCACAGCTCTCCCATTGAACAGGGTCTACCACAGGCCCGAGCGACACCCCTCAGCAACAAAGGCATCCCCTTGAAGCCAAAACTGCTCTGATACCAAATGTAGGTTTTAACCCCATATAGAAATTACCTGCATACGGATTCTAAAACACAGAAAATAAACTATGCAAGAGCATAACACATAAAACACATATACATAGAGATTTTTCCCTGGATCCCAAAACCGAGACTACCAACTTGATTTTTCATTATTTTCCTTTCAATGTTACAATACATATTTATACATGCCGAAGCATCCAATACCATGGACCGAAAGCCATCGCGTCCAAAAAAAACGTGCGCGAAAATCATGCACAAAACCATAGGTGGGTCCACCCAACCTAACATAAGGTCCAAAACCAAAATTTTCTAGGGTGCTGCCTCGGACCCCATAAAGTGGGGTTATGGGTACACCTCAAACCCCCTGTGACCCACTTCCCCCCCGCTACACAATTGGCGCAACAACGGGGGTGCTCCGCCCCCCCTCTAACCCCCGGATAAACTACATGGGCTAGTCGTGGAAAGAATATAACACGACCCACCAGAATTTACAACTAAAAGTTACCACACAGTAAAAATGAAGGCAGCCAGGTAAACAGATAAAAACAGGGCAACAGGGTCAAAGAGTAGCAGGGTCAAAGAGTATCAAGTGAATGATCAAAGTAAAGAAGACTCCAACGTAAAAATCCACAACTGCAAGCCAGCATAAAGGGCTACAAATTCAACCATAATAGCCAGCAATACCAAATAAAACGGGACAGTAAGAAATAGTTCATTATCTATCTCTATCTTCTTGCAAGAAGATATTTGTATTTCCTAAAATAAATATCAAGCTAGTTTGAGATATTTTGTAATATTTTTTTGTATATATACTTCACAATTCGAAGTATGTGGGTTCGATTGCAAACATTTTTATATATTTCTCGTTCTTAATTCTGAAAATCTATTGTATCAATGACCAGATCAGCTAGGTGGATCAAGGAATGAAGATCTGATATTTCACTGGATTCTTGTGTAAAGAAAAGTTCAAATAAGTATTCTCTCACGTTCAATGTTACTTTTCTTTAAGTTTTTCCACATTCTTACTTGTATCTCTTAAAATATGAATGCTATAACATGGAATGATATCTCAGAAATTGCTTAACTGCACTTTGTCTTGACAGTTATGTGTATTTAATGTTTTCTTCACAAATCTAATTTAAGGAATTCTTCATTGCTCCTTAGTTTATGCTATTCTTGTGATCTATAGCAAAGGATTTTTAATTGCCCTTTGTTCATGATTATCCCTTGTTCTTCATTTTAACCCCAGTTTGAGGATTCTTAAGTGCTCTCTCACCTTGGTTAGGATCATTTCACCCATTCAACCTACAGATTTGCTCTTTACTTTGCTAGCCTGCCATGTGAACATTCCCTTTAACGAATTGATCCAGTTCTGTTATCCATTTGTTGACTCCATAGCCCAATGGCTTAAAGAAATTGGTCTATCCATTTGTTCTAAGAATTCCACCACCCAACATTCAATTCAAATCAAAAAGCCCCTGAACTTTAAGAACTAGCCTAAAATCCTAGCAAACAAAGGTAAAACATATAGAGAGAGCCCTCTCTGAGTCATAGGTTGGCTAGAGCCTATACTTAAAAGATTGGTTTGTGGTTACCTCAGTCTTTTCCCTCTTCTGATAAATTCTAGGGAAAAATTTTGAGTGATAACACTGTGCATGTAGTGCTTTATTAAGCATTGCACTTCTTCTTATAATTGATGGTGGGTTTTTAGTAGTTCATGGATGCTTTTTAACTTCTTCTTTCTTTGTTTCTTCTTTTGATGAACTTTTCCTTTGATTGTTGGCTATATTTCTTCTAACATTCTTCTTCTAACACATTTATAAGAGGGGTTTAATCATCAAAGTAATGATATTACTTTGTTTCTTGTGCAGGTGAGTTTCCTTTAGGGTTTGAAGCAATTTTTCTTCTATTGTTCCTGGTCTTATCACAATGTCCTTCAGGTTTAGCTTATTTGAAATTATTTCTAATTAGAAAATCCTCCCAATTATTTCCTTTTCTTTTCAAATGGGCTTCAATTAGAATTTTCACCAATCCATGATGATACAGGGCATTACCTATGGACTATATCTT
This sequence comes from Pinus taeda, assembly GCA_000404065.3. NCBI lineage: Eukaryota > Viridiplantae > Streptophyta > Pinopsida > Pinales > Pinaceae > Pinus > Pinus taeda. The sequence continues at coordinate 20,731 of APFE030862004.1, forward strand.
CCTCTGAATATTTCGAGCCATTTTTCTCAAACTATGAAGCAGCAGGTATGGTAGGTTGATTTTATTACCACAAAGAAAATTAATCATCAGACGAGCATGGTAAAAGAACATGTTCCCAAACCTATGAATTTTTGAATAATTAACAGTAAATTGCTCCATTTATTCTTTAAGGCTATGACTGGAATTCCCTACTTAAAGATAGAGATATCCATATCTAGGATTTTAAGGAATATTTCCCAGTCCTTCTCTTTCATCTTTCATTTTTTTAACCAACTTTCCCTGATTCTCAGGAATCCGGTAGCTTTTTCTACCGATGAATTTGTCAAAACTAATTTCACATCCCCAATTTCAATTTCTATGGCATCTTATTCTCGAGAAAATGAGTTTGCCACTTCTTTCTCATGCCCATCAATTTTTTCCACAAATTATGGCCATGGTGCTTACTATAACTATTATTTGACCTATGGGTATCCTTCAAGGAATTTAGCCCCATTTGGATATTAGCGTAAAATAACTCCCATGTTGGAAAAGCCTTAGCCCCTAAATGCTCCTTTGACAGGGTTCTGGAATAAATTTAGTTATGGAATGAGTCGAAGAGACAAAAATTATTTAAATGGTAGTTTTGGCAATGAAACAGGGCTAACTAAAATGGATATGATGCAAAAATTGCGCATGAAGTGGAATGATATACACAGAGAAGGGAGTGAATTTAAATTATAGGAACGTCTCATATCAAAGTTATATCTTTTGACAAGATATTTTCGTTAAGATCAAAGTCATGTGAGTAATGAGAGTAATCATTATTCAAAATGCCAGTAGCAATGGTCATTCATCTTTTTATTTCATAATTCAATGCTTTTTCCTTTATTATATAACTATTTACATGCCTCGTTTTTTTTCCTCATTGATTTTTCATTTGTCTTTTTGTATATTGTACTTCGTTTTCTAGCTATAATCTTCACTGAATTTATTTTAGCCATGATCTCCATTTACCTTGGTTGTAATTTGCTAAGTCAACGATAGAATTCTAGGAGAGCTGCAGATTGTTGACAATTTAGCAGCTGCATTATTTTTCAAACGAGAAAAGAGGAATAAAAATAAATTGGGACTAGAATAGGGAAAATAAAATGTAAGCTGCCAAGAACTCTTTGTTTTCATCTTGGATTTTCAGATTTTCTATATAAACATGCCAACAATGTTGATTTACATGTTTCTACAATTTTTATTTATTTATTAGTTTTTATTTTCTATTAAACAAAGAAGTAGAAGGCTAAGTTGGAGAGGAAGAAGAATCTTCCTTGAACAACTTCAAATCAAGGTTATCTTGTAGATTTCTTATGAATTCTTCCAATGTTAATGGTTTATGATATATTTGTAATCTACGACCATTTACAGGGAAGATTACTTTCACTTAATCAATGGTTTTGATTCTGACTACTCCGTTATCAAGGACAATTTCAATCTCATAAGGAGCAAGCCAATGAGTTTGAAACTTTCCTTGAAAATCTTTAAATTTTGAATCAAAAAGAAACGCCCAATCACCAGGCTGAAATTTTATTTCTTTGATAAACCTATCATGCGACCTGGATCTTTGCTATTGGACTATATTGGTTCTACGAATAATATTCTATCATATCTCATCAAGTTCATTCAATTCCTCCATTCTTTATCTTTGGGCTTCTGATAGATCAAGACCCAACTTGGATGCTATTTTAAAAGTCTTTATTTAGAACTCAATAGGAAACATGACTTGCTTTCCGTAAACAAGTTCATAGGGAGCGTGTCCTGTTATATTTCTTGAAGTGGTATGATATGCCCATAAAGCTTTTGGAAGCTTTTCTTCCAAATCCCTTCTATGCAAATGCACAATCTTGGTAAGAATTGCTTCAATTACTTTATTGGTATATTCAACTTGTCCATTGGCTTGTGGATGATATGGAGTTGACTTCCTATGTTTTATTTTGTACTCCTCCATTTTCTTTTGTGCTAACTTGAATGTAAATTGGGTGCCTTGATCTATCACAAGTTCCCTTGTGACACCAAAATGAGTGAAAATATCCCCATAAATAAATGAAACTACAATATTTTCAGTAGAAAAAGAAAGTTCTTTAGCTTCTACCCATTTTGTGACATAATCTATAGAAACAAGAATGTACCTTTCTTGTCTTGACAATGGATTTATTAGACTAACAAAATCCAAAGCCCATTTCTCAAAAGGTTCAATAAGTACCTGAGGTTGTAGAGGCATTTCATCCGAAGGAACAAGTTTCCCGATTCTTTGATAACCGTCACATCTCTTAAAATATTCCTTGGCATCCTTAAAAATAGTTTCCAAGTTTGTCACTGTCATGCTAAGAGGCAGATTTATAATACCTTACGAATAATTGTTTCAGAGTATTATGAACCTACCCTACTCGACAATGAATAAAATTAACATGATGAGATAAAATAGTTTTATTTCCTCATGATTTTGTATCAGCGAAGCAAATAATGAGGCTGAATATATGTATTCATTAATTCCTCACTCGCCTAGTTCGCCTTCCTTGGTGGTTGAATTTCACTTTGACTGAGCTGCTACGGTGCTTTCCTTATCGATCCAGGTTATGAACATAGGTACAAATCACTGTGCCTACTATTTTTCACCTGGCCATTTGTCTTGTTCCTTGGCTGGAGTTTCAGAACCTATCAAACATGAGATTTTCCTACAGAATCAGTGATTAGCTATAGAATTGGTGCAATTCAGTAGCTCATGCAAATATTAGGTTAAATAATAAATAAAAATGACACTTTTGAAATAGAATATGATTAGATACCTGTTATTCCATAGACCTTGTAAACTGATGCCCAATTTAGAGTTATGAGGGTCAAAACAAAGGAGGATGGAATGTAGGAAAGTGGTCAAAAAGAGGCAATTTTGGGGTTCAACATTCCCCCACACATAAGGCATTGATTGTCCTCATGCAAGACATAGTTTAAAAATGGTTTCCAAGTTTGTCACTGTCATGCTGAGAGGCAGATTTATAATACCTTACGAATAATTGTTTCAGAGTATTATGAACCTACCCTACTCGACAATGAATAAAATTAACATGATGAGATAAAATAGTTTTATTTCCTCATGATTTTGTATCAGTGAAGCAAATAATGAGGCTGGAGTTTCAGAACCTATCAGACATGAGATTTTCCTACAGATCAGTCATTAGCTATAGAATTGGTGCAATTCAGTAGCTCATGCAAATATTAGGTTAAATAATAAATAAAAATGACACTTTTGAAATAGAATATGATTAGATACCTGTTAGACCTTGTAAATTGATGCCCAATTTAGAGTTATGAGGGTCAAAACAAAGGAGGATGGAATGTAGGAAAGTGGTCAAAAAGAGGCAATTTTGGGGTTCAACATTCCCCCACACATAAGGCATTGATTGTCCTCATGCAAATTTCAAAATTTGTAATATTTCTATGTCACTGAAAATCTTCAGGAGCCTAGGCAGAGACATCTAAGTTAGTTCTCTTTGTTTTCTTGACGTTGATTACTGCCATCCTTGGTTTCTTCAACAAGATTCTATTCTGCAAAATTGTCAACCTTTTCTTAAGAAATTAATTTTTAGTTTTAAATTTTTTATTTTTCTCTTACCATAAACAAAGTTATAACAAGGTGTTGTCATTTTGACTTCTCTAGATTTCATTTTGTACCTTTACTATTTCATTTTCCTCCTTACCTCCAATTCATAGATTTCCTCTTTAAGAGTATTTACAATTTGGTGTTCTTCCGAAGGATCAAAATTAATAATTTCCTCTTGGTTTGAAGATGATTCAACAATCTTTCCTGTAGCTCTTTTCTCCAACTACTCCATGTAGTCATATATTTCTCGTTGGATAGGATCAATTTTTGGAGTTCTCCTAGCTGGACTAGCAACTGGTGATGGAACTCTCGGTTCATCTTCTTCTTCTAAATTGATGAATTTTGGAGATGGGAGACTGTGTGTTAGGTTCCTATACCAATAGGAGTCATAATTTTGAATAACTAAGGTTAATCCTTGTAATATTGTACATACCTTTTCTTTCTGCAAATGTTTTCCATATTAAAAATTAAAAAATATAAAGAGGGTATGTCCTAAAAGAATAATCAAAGGAAAAAAAGAATGAAAAGGTAAAAAAAAAGAATAAAAAGTTCAAAAAAAAAAATGAAAATGTATGAACCCCAAAAGACAAAAAGAGACCATGAAAGTGAGCAATTCAAGATGCCACTACTATTTACTTTTTTGCTCAAGAAAAGGTTGTGTGTAGCTTGTTACTCATGCCATAATCCATGGTAGTCAAATTGTTTAAACTTGGCTATTTCATGTTTTAAATTTTATGTTTGTAGTTAGAGAATAAAATATGGCCAAACAATTTAATCTTGGCAGATCATTAGATAGGTAGAGTGAATAAAAGGGACTCATCAGTTTAATCTAAGCCCTTGGATGATATAAGGTTAGAAATAGTTAGTTTACTTTGTAAAGAAAAGAAAATGTTTGAATAAGGGTTTGCTAGCCTAAATCTGCCCACAGGCATATCAGGTCGGCCCGACTTCCACCCTTTACGCACCCGATAATTCGGTTTTTTCCTTGAATATCGACGCTCTGTGTCAAATGATTAATGGAATCGGGCGGCCCCTCCCGAATACTGCCCGCACCACAAAAGCAATGCGATGGACGTCCCAAACCGCTTCCCCCTTTCAACCGAAAACTGTCACTATTCATTAATTAGTGAACTCGCCAAAATTAACCATTTTCCCTATAAAAGCTTAATTCTCCTCTTTTCACTCTTTTCGTGTGTTTTCTCCATAGATGCTACAGACAGCCCAGCTTATTCATCAAGTCCGTAGTTGTACCGTACGAACCACTGCAGCCGCCATCAACCACCCGTTCACAATCAATTTCACCCCAATTCCAGGTATTTAACTGTGGAATTCCAACTCCATTGTCCAATTCCAGGTCAATTCACCCTCTTGACACTGTTATTTAAGTAAAAAAGATCAAATTTACTTAAATTCTAACACTGTGAAACCATAAACAAAACTGCAAAACCTCCATTGCCCTAAAAACTCTGAATCAACCCCCACACTCAAATCCACAAGAACTGAGTATGGTTGCCCCAATTCCACTGGATGTAAGGCCCATCACTACACCTCATTTAGACCTAGACCACCTTCCTTTAGCAAATACAGATTTTCAAATAAAAGACACCACTACCCTAGAACACTTGCTCAAAGTACATTGCCAAAGTAGGGACTGCTACTTGAACCATGCTAATGAAATTGGCCTTTGGGAGTCAAATTTTCCCAAGTACCAGTTCCCCCAAGTCCACATTTTTCCTGAGATTGCTCATATGTGCTATGTATGATGCATCCCCAGTCACAGAACCATCATGTCTCATGACCAGAAGGTCCTATACACCATCACTGCTGAGTCCACCAATGAAATGTTGCAGCTCCAACCAGGGCCAAACATAACTCCCCTCTCAATTGGAGACTTTTTGGACCTATACCCCAAACATAGCTCTACAAAATTTGCCCAATTGTTCCAAACCTTCATTAGAGAAGATAAGTACATCCTTAAAGACTCCCCTCCATATGTAGTTGCTATTTTTTCCCCATGGGTTCAGAACATTGTAGCCATGATATCTTGTGTTTTGGGTTACTCCACAAGTGGGTATATTGACGAAATTATCCTTTCTTTCATGTCTATCTATACTCCAGGGCAACCTCCTCCTGTCATTTATGACTATGCCCAATTTATAGCTTATAGGATGCCTGAGAAATTCCTTAGAATGAACAATGAAAGGGGTTTTGAGTACTCCTCAGTTTTATACCATATGTTCTTATATTATCAGTCAAAAAAGTTCCCATAAAAGCTAGACAACAAGGGCCAACCCAAGTCAATCATTTTTTGGACCCCATTGGTCCACCAATATCAGTCCCCATACTCTTATTCATACTTCATTGATTTATTTGTACATCTAGTCATGATAATGTTAACTGGAAGCCCCCCTCCTAGAATCACTCCAGAAATAAGGAGAGTCCTTCAATTGTCAAAGAAGACCAAAGTGGGTGACTGGTACCTTTACCAAAACCATATAGAAGTCAGAATATATGGTTGCATGCTTGCACCATATAAGTTACCGAGATACCTCCCCATGAGGTTGCTTGCCTCAGAATATTATAGAAAAATCATCAATGCAGATCAAGTCAACTTTGACAATTCCAAGAAGAAGGCCTATTTCAAGATAAAATGCCAACTAGGCCCCTTCATATGCAACTCTAGGGAGGCTAGCAAAGAGGCAAATTTGATATTACTAGAACATGAAGTTCCAACGAAGTTTTGTTTGGAGATATGATCCTTTGGAATTCATCACCAAGAATAGATAAAAGGTTAAGCTAGGACCTTTCATACACCATCCCATACCTAAAATAGAAGCATATGAAAATCTAACAAAATGGGTGGAAGGTAACCTAGTAGACCAGGGCAGCACTAGAGTAGATGTAGAGAATGCTCTAATTGATTTAGAAAAGTAGCTTGATGGAAACTCTTTTCTACAGGTACCAGAAGGACCAAAGACTACTGTGAGTACCCCTCGAATCATGCAAACTCCTTAGAATTAGGGGAAGATCCCAAAAAGAAAAAGAGAAGGGGCTTCCATTTTAGGAATGGCCACCTCTGATTTGCAGCAAGAATCAAACAAGAGGCAAAGGCTAAATCCAGCCTCTGAGCAAAAATATATCGGAGGCTCAGCTGAGGTCACAAATATAGAAGCATAAAGAAGTAGGCCTACCATTCCATCTGAAGGCATGCAAGAGCCGTCCACATCACAAACTCAGATGTTTGAAAGGCAGATTAGTGTTGAAGTATCTTCCTTTAGAATGACTGTTGATAAAGACCAAGATATAAAGGAGAGATACAAAGAAATTAAAGCCAGAAATGAGAGGCTTAAGGCCCAAACATATGCAAAATACCGAAAGCTTACTCTTACCAATCAAACAAGGCTAATGTCAGCCTTTGACATTAAAGAGGGGAAGCTGCAAATGTCAATCATCAAGCATACATCCTAGCAACCAAAGGCAACATCAAATTTTAAGAAAGTGGATTTTGAAGTGTTGGCAAGGGATATTCATCTCATAGACCAAATTCAATTACACAAACAGGCTGGAGAGATGATATACTCCATCTTGATAGGTAAAGCCATAGCTTCCCATCAGCTACAAAACTCTCTGAACAACATCTCAGCACAATTCCAATTAGAGAAGGCCTCCTCATAGGCCAAGGATATAAGGATCAAGTCCTTAGAGGACTTAACGATTAAATTGTGACACGATCCCAAGGATATAAAAGCTACAGAGCAGCTTATTAAGAATAAAAATGATGATATTGTTGCACTTAAGAGGTAATTGAAAATACCCCAGCTGCAACATCCTCAAACTCTAGAAGTCATACAGAATCAAGCTAGACATGAGGAGTCAATGGACATGGTCTTGAAACTGAATGATCAACCTAAGGAGACAGAAAAAGAGTTGGACACTTTAATTCAATTGAAGCAAAGCTACTTGGCCACAACCTCCAAGGATGTCATCCCAACAGTATCTACAACAGTTCCTTCTACACTAGCAGCATCACTGGCACCCACTGCTCCACCTGCCATAGCATTTCCAGTCACAATAGAACCTACAACAGCAACAGGTGCACAAGGACAGAAAGTTGCAGAACTGGTTAAAGCCATGTAAGAGATGTCTATCCAGGCTACAGAGATGAAAAGGCTAAAAGCAAAGGTGGCAAGTTTGCAAACTGACTGCAAACTTGCCCAACTCAAGCAAAAAGAAGAAACACGAAAGGCCCAGAGAATGGGTGAGAGAATCAAATTCCTAGAGAAGGACTTAACACTGGATAAACTACTTGGACAAACCAAGGAAATGGTATGGGCCAATATCATTGACTGTGTCAATGAAATTTGGCCATCAATCCAGGTTATTTTTGGAGTTATCCAAAAAGTGAAGGAGGAATTAGGAAATAAGCCTAAGGATGCCAATAGGCTCATCCACTTCCTCAACAACAAGAAAATATATGATCTCCATGAGCTAAATATAAAAGATAGAACTGTCACCATTATGGAGTAAAGGAAGTTCCTTTCCAAAAGGAACCTTATGCTCAACTTAGAAGAAAAGTGCCACAATATGTAGGTAGCCATTGATAGGTTCATGGCTAAATTCTAGATTTTGAGGGAAAAGGGTTTGCCCAGTCCTATGGTTATAAATGACAAACTCATGACACAGTTGGACTACAACAATAGACTCAGATAGTTGGCGAAGGAATAAGCCAACTCTTCATCCATAAAAGCCCTGCTAACAGGAAAAGTGTTATATGACACATTTGAAAACTTGTTTTTTCTCGAACATGAGGTCAAACACTTATTTCTCACCTAGCCCAATTTTACCAAATATACTGAAGCTGATGAGATCTATAGGAGGATGATGAATGTGAAATTACCATATACAAAATAGTTGGAGAATATGATTGATTACTGTGAAGAATTTACAGCCAAAAGTTACCACATAGTAAAAATGAACGCATCGAGGTAAACACATAAAAACAGGTCGGCACGGTGAAAGAGTATTAGGTGAAAGATCAAATCTAGCCATAATAGCCAGTAGTACCAAATAAAAAGGGATAGCAAGAAACAGTTCATTATCTGTCTCTATCTTCTTGGAAGAAGATATTTGTATTTCCTAAAATAAATCTCAAGTTAGTTTGAGATATTTTGTAATAATTTTTTCTATATATACTTCACAATTAGAAGTATGTGGGGTGGATTCCAAACATTTCTATAGACTTCTTGTTCTTAAGTCTAAAAATCTATTGTATCAATGACCGGATCAGCTAGCTGGATCAAGGTATAAAGATCAGATATTTCATTGGATTCTTATGTAAAGCAAAGTTCGAATAAGTATTCTCTCACGTTCAATGTTTTTTTTTTTTAAATTTTTCCACAATCTTACTTGTATCTCTTAAAATCTGAATGCTATAACATGGAATGATATCTTATAAATTGCTTAACTACACTTTGTCTTGATTCTTATGCATATTCAATGTTTTCTTCACAAATATAATTTAAGGAATTCTTCATTGCTCCTTAGTTTAGGTTATTCCTTGTGATATATAGTAAAGGATTATTAATTGCCCTTTGTTCATGATTATCCCTTGTTCTTCATTTTAACCTCAGTTTGAGGATTCTTAAAGTGATCTCTCGCCCTAGTTAGGATCATTTCAGCCATTCAACCTATAGGTTTTCTCTTTACTTTGCTAGCTTGCCCTCTGAACATTTCCTTTAACTAATTGATCCAGTTTTGTTATCCATTTGTTGATTCGATAGCCCAATGGCTTAAAGACCTTGCTCTATCCATCTATTTTGAGAATTCCACCACCCAACCTTCAATTCAAATCCAAAACCCCTTGAAGTTTAAGAACTAGCCTAAAATCCCAGCAAATAAAGCTAAAACATATAGAGAGAGCCCTCTCTGAGTAATAGGTTGGCTAGAGCCTATACTTAAAATATTGGTTTGTGATTACCTCAGTATTTTCCCTTTTCCGATAACTTCTAGGGAAAGATTCTGAGTGATAACATAGTGGCGACCATACTAGGGAGAAACCCTCAGTCATGATAAAGCTTTAAGAAATTTTTAATTCTATATTTTCAGCCTCTTAAAGTAATTTATTAGAAGTTATTTCTCATGAAAAAGAAAAACATTTAGAAAAACTTTGAAATTCTGGCTTCAAGGAGAACTCATTATACTAGGGCTAACCCAAACCTAGACCCTACCCAAGTAGTTGATAATCCTAACCTGATTTCAAGAAAATCCAAAAAAGAAGAAAGTTCAGTTAGTGACATACCCCTAGTTAAAGATAATTCATGTCGTGATGAATGGTTGTTTTTAGAAGATATTCCCTTTGATGAGAAATTTGATTTGTTGTTATTTAAATCAAAGTTTGAAAGTGAAATTTATGTTACTTTCCTAGATCCTAAGTTTATTGTAGACCTTGAAGTCCAAAAAGCCAGCAAATCAATTGATGAGTACATTTTGAATTCACCACAATCATCTATTACTACAACCAAGATCCCTGAGCATTCTGAATAATTGTCCACTACTCTTAGTTCACCACTATTCCCTTCAACTTCTGAAGTCTATTATCCACCATCATTTATACATTCACTCCTTCACCAACCTAACATTACTCATTTACCATATACCAGTACTAGTTCATCCTTCACTATTGTCCCACCTCCGAGTACCTTAACTCCACATCTTAACCCCTCCCAGCTTATAGCCATGGCCAATAGATATGCTCCCCTAGTCCTACCTGCTCCACATGGTTCCATGCCAACAGATTACCAAAGTAAAATTTTCAAATTTGATGGCATATGACACTACACTGCACAACACCATGTTAATAAGATGACATATTACTTTGAATTGCATGAAATTGATATTGTAGATGTCCAAATGAGACTTTTTTATCAAACTTTAGCTAGAGATGTTAGGAAATGATTTAGATTTTTGCCTGATAATAAGATTGATAGTTTAGAAGTATTTCGTCAGCAATTTTTGAATAGATGGGAAAAGAAAAAGAATCCTTTAAAGATCCTTTCTGAGTATGAGAATATTAGCAGAGGACCTAATGAAACTATTCAATATTATTGTACTAGATTCAACAGTATATATAATGTCATCCCGGTTAATCTTAGACCACCACCTGACTTGGCATTAATAAAGTTCCCTAACGGTTTTGACATAGACATGGCATTCCAGCTCAGGGAAGGAAACCCCCCAACACTAGAAGATATGCAAAGTGTAGCTCTAAGTGTAGAGGCTAATTTATTAGCCAAAAGAGCTATAATTAGGAATGAAAGAAGAGGAACAGCTAAAGATGAACCTTCACCCTTTGATATTAAAAATAGATAGCTTAGCTAAAGGCATGGAAAATTTAATGGATAGAATAGAGAATATGGAGAGGAAACCTCAATGGGATAACCAATAGGCCCCTCCAGTTAGAAACCCAAACTTTAGGAAAAACCAAAACCAAAACCAAAACACTGGAAAAAATGGACCTGATCAGAATATTAGACCTCCTTTTCAAGAAACCTATGCAGAAACATCCCAGCTTGAAGGTCTAGAAGAAGATACATAGATTAATCTGATGGGATTAGATGATGAAGATATTGTTTTCCTAACCCAAGATGAGTAGGAATTAAATATGTTGTAGCAATTGCAAATCCATCCTAGAGAGTCATTTTATTATAAACAAGGATATGATTCCACCATATTTGAAGTACATAAATAGTATAACCTAAGCAGCAAAAATAACTCTGATATCCCTCATCAAACCAAGAAAACAATGTCAAATCAACCTAAGAAAATCAAAGAAGCCCCGGTTTCCAAAATCCTCCATATTCTCCCTAGAAAAAACCAAAACCCTTCTGACCCCACAATTGTAGATATAACCCCTAATCAACCTTTTGATGATCAACCCTCCACTTCAATTCCCCTAAGAAACCCAGTGGACACACCTCAAAACACCCAGTTTGAAAACCCACAAAAAGAGGTCCCCAATAAAGGAAAACAAGACCATCTAACTCAAATTCCTGTTGTTAAAATTCCTAACCCTCAAAAAGAGAAATCCCCTTTGCCTTTTAATCTAGGAGTAGCGGTAGCCAAACTAAAGATTTCAGTCCCTTTAACTGAACTGATCAACAATGAAATGTACAGAACACAAATAAGCCAAACCCTGAACATTTCCGAAAATGAGTATTCAATCAACCTGTTTGATCACAAACAAGAACTTATTTTTGGTCCACAACTTAATGGAAAACCACTAGAAGGAGGAGTACCACCTTTCTACATAATCCTGAGCATCCATGATAAAATTTCTACACAATGCAATGCTAGATTCAGGAGCCTCCCACAATTTAATGCCTAGATCAGTAATGGAAAAATTAAACCCAGACATTACAAGGCCTTATAAGGACTTATTCTAATTTGACTCAACCCAAGTAAATTGTCTACGATTTATTAAAGACTTGTGTGTTACCTTAAATCAATATCCTGCTAAAAGCATCCTGATGGATATTGTAGTTGCTCACATCACAGCAAAGTATGGCATGTTGTTATCTAGATCACGGGGAGCCAAAATTCAGGGATCTCTACAACTTGATATGTCATATGCAACATTCTTTGTGTCTGGACAACCTAAGAAGCTGTACTGAGCAACTTTAATGAAATACATGGTAAGTAGCCAAGATTGGCCTCAAAACTTTCCTATCTACTTTGTACATTCAGACATTGATTCTTTTATTTTGTATAATGTTTTTTAGACACAACAAACTCTTTTAGATAGTGTTGATATAGAACCAAAAGAAATTGCAGTTTCTATTCAAAATGAAGCTAACCAAACTTTAGAACATTCCAATAATTAGGATAGGAAAATTCCTTTAGATGAGGAAAGGTTTGTTGCACCAGATGAAGAAAATTATGAACATGAGATATTATGGCATTTTGAATTTGATGGTTTAGTAAATAAGTTTGGAGCAGGAGCAAGATTATGGATATACAATTTGGACAATAATCATTTAGAAGGCCGTTCTTACAGACTAAATTTTAAATGAACTAACAATATGGCAGAGTATGAAGCACTAATTCTAAGTCTTAAATTATTTAGAAGTCTAGGAGCTAAAAGAGTTTCTATCATGGGAGACTATGAATTGGTCATAAAACAAATTGATGTTGTATATGTGACCAAAGACCCTAGATTAAGTTGTTATAGAGGAACCATTGTAGAAATACTAAACAATTTCTTAGAAAGCCAAGCTTGTTGTAATTCCTAGAAAGCATAATATGCAGGCTCATAGTTTAGCAATGTTTGCCAGTGCTTGCAAGTTACCCTTTCAACCTAACTACCAATACACTATTGAATTTAGGCATAGACTTGCAATTCCTGATAATTTGAAGCACTGGCAAATATTTGCTGATGACAAGCAGATAAACAACTTTTTAATCTTGGAAGGAGAGTTTGTAAATAGTAATATAGATAATGACACATCAATAAATCCTAACATTAAAAACGAGATAGAACTAAATCATATAGAAGGTAAAAAAGTAAATAGATTTTATCATACTAAATTTACTAAATCAGATGTAGAAAACCTAAAGCAAGTTGAGATTCATGAAATAATTAACAAAGACGCTGAAGTAATTAATCTCAAAGACAATTTCTTTCCCAATGGGTTAACCCCTTTGGAAGATCTGTTTGATTCAAATGATGTTCCTAGGAAGCCTAAAATGGAACCTTTGAAATCTGATATAGAGGAGTGTAATATAGGCATTGATGAAAATCCAAAATTGATCAAACCTTTGAAATCACTACCTCTGACTGAAAAAGTGAAATACATTGAGTTACTAAAAGAATTTCAAGATGTCTTTGTTTGGAGTTATGAGGACCTCAAGTCCTATGACACCAACATCATACAACACACAATCCCTATAAAAGAAAATTAAAAACCTTTCAGACAAAAACTTAGAAGGATAAATCATGTCCTGCTACCCTCAATTGAAAAGGAGATCCAGATAATGTATGATGCTAAGATAATTGTACCCATCAGATTTTCTGATTGGGTTTCTAACTTAGTGCCAACTAGGAAGAAAATTGGTGAGATTAGACTTTGTGTGGATCTCAGAAACCTCAACAAAGTGTCACTGAAAGACAATTACCCTCTCCCTAAAATGGATCACATTTTACAGAGATTAGTTAGAGCAACCAAAATCTCATTATTGGATGGGTTTTGTAGTTACAATCAGATTTTAGTTCATCCTGATGACCAACGAAAAACTGCCTTTATTACTCCTTGGGACACATTCATGTATGTGAAAATTCCTTTTGGACTAATTAATGCAAGAGCCACTTTCCAGAGGGCTATGGATATAGCCTTTGCTAAAGAAATTCATGATTTCCTAGTGATATACTTAGATGACATTACTGTATTTTCAAAATCTGACAACCAGCATTTAAATCATCTAAGGCAAGCTTTTATTAAACGTAGGGAATAAGGAATTTCTTTGAACCCCAATAAGTCTTTGTTTGGGTTAGAAGAAGGAAATTTATTAGGTCATATAATTTCAAAAGATGGTATCCGAATAGACCCGGCAAGCATAGAAGCCATCTTACATATACAACATCCAAGGAACATTAGAGAATTACAAGATTTCTTAGGAAAAATTAACTTTCTTATAAGATTTATTTATAATCTAGCATAATCAATATGTTGAAAAAAGATTCGACCATAAAAATGACTATTGAGGCTAACAAATCCTTTGAATACATTAAACTAGCCTTAACTAAAACACTAGTTTTAATCAACCCAAAATTTAACAGAGATTTCATCTTATTTTCCTTTGCTTCTGAGCATACAATTGCTGCAGTGTTACTGCAAAAAAATGACTAGGGCTATGAGCAACTTATTGCTTTCTTTAGCAAAGCCTTGAGAGATGCCCCCCTAAAATATAACATAATGGAAAAGCAATCCTTTGCTTTGGTCAAAGCCATCAACGATTTTAGTGTGTACATTTTATATTCTCATATAGTAGCCTATGTTCCTAATTCAGTAGTCAAAGACATCCTAACTTAGGAAGGTCCAAATGGAAAAAAAGGAAAGTGGATTGCTACTATTTTAGAATATGATATTGAGATGAAACCAACTAAGTTAATCAAGGGCCAAGGTTTAGCGAAGCTCATGGCTGAATCGAACTGTCAAGCCTTAGATATAAACTTCATTCCCGTGATAGATGATGAGGAGGAGATGGCGACTTCACTAATAAGCTAGGCCTTTATTAAATCACCATGGTATGCTAATGTTACATATGTTTTACTAAATTTACAAGCTCCTCCTGAACTGTCTTGGACTAAAAGCAGGTTTCTAAAGATGAAATCCTTAAAATTTTGTATATTAGACAATGCTTCGTTTTGGAGAGATCATGAAGCCATTCTTCTCAATTGCCTGTTAAAAGATGAAACTAACAAGGTGTTGCAAGAGTTTCATGTAGGTGACTGTGGAGGACACCTTTACTAGAAAACCACTACAGATAAAATTCTTAGAGCTAGTTTCTACTGGCCAACTTTGCTTTTTTATGTCAAGAAATATGTGACCTTCTATCACAAATGTCAATTTTTTTATGGAAAGAAAAATATTTTACCTTTACCCTTGAAACCAATCTCTGCTTAAGGGCCTTTTCAACAATGGGGTCTAGAATTCATTGGTGGAATTCAATCACCCTCCTCTTCCCAACACAAATGGATCCTTACCGCCACAGACTACTTCACAAAATGGATTGAGGCCATAGCTTCAAGGCAAGCCACTGACAAGGTTATCATAACCTTCCTTGAAAATAACATTCTGTCACAATTTCGATGTCCAATTAAGCTCATTACTAAAAATGCAGCAGCCTTTAAATCCAAAAGAATGATAGATTTCTGTAATAAGTACCATATAAACCTGGGCCATTCCACGACCTATTATCCTCAAGGAAATGGACTGGTAGAGTCCTCAAACAAAAACCTGGTAAAAATCATCAAAAATTTGTTGGAGGACAATAAGAAAACATGGAATAAAAAGCTAGTCAATTCCTTATGGGCAGATAGACTAAACACTAAGAAACTAACTGCTACTTCTCCCTTTCAAATAGTTTATGGAATGGAAGTTGTTTTTCCATCTTCCATGGGAAAAACAATAATGAAGTTGCTTCAAGAAATGTAGGCTGGACCAAATAGTATCCAAAGGAGAATCAATCGAACCATTCACCTTCAACAAACTAGGGAGGAAGTATACATCAAGTCTCAAGTTGTGCAGGAAAGGATTAAAAAGATTTTTTATAAGAGAACCAAAGTTGAAGACTTCTACCTTGGTGAAAAAGTACTCAAGTGGGATTCAAGGAGGGAAGACAAAGGTAAACATTGGAAATTTGATTTCCTATGGAAAGGCCCATATGTCATTTATGCTTTTAGGGGTAATAATGCTTTCTTCTTAAGAGAAATGGATGGCACAGAAGCAGAAGGAGGACCAGTAAATGGTCGAATGCTCAAACACTATTTTGGACCTAACTACTGATTTTTATTTCCCATTGTGCATATTTCATTTTCTAAACAATCTAGTGTGAATCGGATGGTGATTTTTGAGGTTGAAGCCCGAAGAGAAGGCCCTAATCTTTGAAAGATTCATTGTCATAAGTATTGGTAATGTAGAAGCATAGAGGAACATTTGGAAAGGTAATATCAACCGCAATTCAAAGGCTACTGATCTACAAAGTTCTTGACATTTCACTAGGAAATGCCATCCCCAAGTGGAGCCACTATTAGGTTCCTATACCAATAGGAGTCATAATTTTGAATAACTGAGATTAAGCCTTGTAATATTGTACATAACTTTGATTTCTGCAAATGTTTTCCATATTAAAAATTAAAAAATATAAAGAGGGTATGTCCTAAAAGAATAATCAAAGGACAGAAAGAATAAAATTTGGCGAAACAGTGTAATCTTAGTAGATCATTAGATATGTAGAGTGAATAAAAGGGACTCATCAGTTTAATCTGAGCCCTTGGATTATATAAGGTTAGAAATAATTAGTTTAATTTGTAAAGAAAAGAAAATGTTTGGATAAGGGTTTGCTAGCCTAAACACACCCTAATAAATTGAAGAAAAATGGTAGGATGAGTAAGTGGGTAAGTAGTAGAAAGTTTGCAGAAATGTCATGTCATTTTACAACTACACTTATGTCATCATATTAAATGCAATTTCCAAAACTGTATAAGTAAAGGGTAGTGCAAAAACAATGGTTCACAATACAATTTTTTTAACATCCCCCTCATTCATTTTAACCCCCATGACACTCACTAACTTCCTTTCTCACAGTAAAATTATTAATACCTATAGTTCTTTAAGTCAAAGAGGCTCTGATAATTTCTCTGACTTATGATGGGACCGGACCCTCAGCTTGATGACTTAAAGAGGAAAGGTGTTAAATTCCCTCATAAATCATTCATCCCCCTCACAGAATTCATTTTCCTAAGGTTATGTTCTCTTGCCTAGGAAAACCCCTTTTAAAGAATGTTTTATGTAAAAAAACCGACCTAATACACTTATCCTAAAGTCCTAAGTGTACGTAACGTGCATAACATTTCATATACCGAAGTACAATACCCCTTCCACTCATTTCACCACATATTAACTTTTTAACTTTATTATTTAAATTCCTGAAAAACCCACTACCCCGTATATATTTAACTCCCTTATACAAAATAACCACACCCCTTAGTTTAGTTATAGACTATATTACTACCCTGTAATCCCACAAATATATTAAATCTTGCCCTCAGTCCTTAATCTCACATTAAGACGCCTTGATGAGATTAAGTATTAGACTAATCCATTACCACCAATGATTAGACCCATGGGTCCCCCCGTAAACTCTTTGCGTAAAGCACCATGCAACTCTGCCTCCCGATCATCGTTGATTGTCCCCCTCCCACATCTAATGCCCCACAGGCATATCAGACTGGCCCGATGTACACCCTTTACCCACCCGATAAGGTGGGTTTTTCCCTGACCCTTGACGCTACATGTTAAATGATTAATGGAATCAGACGGCCCCTCCCGAATACCACCCTCACCAAAAAAGTGGTGCGATTGACCTCCCAAACTGCTTCCCCCTTTCAACTGAAAACCGTCACTATTCATTAATTACTGAACCCTCCAAAAATAACCATTTTCCCTATAAAAGCCTAATTTCTCCTATTTGCACTATTTTCGCACGTTTGCCTTTGAGAACTCAGAACATCATTGCAACCCCTGGAGACAACTGAATTGCTCACAAACCTCCACCATTGCTCCACGGACACTACAGATAGCCCAACCCATTCATCAAGTCTATACCAGTACCGTACGAACCTATACATCTGCCATCAACCACCCATTTACAGTTAATTTCATCCAAATTCCAGGTATTTGGCCATGGAATTCCAATTCCATTGTCTAATTCCAAGTCAATTCACCCTCTTGACACGATTAGTTAAGTAAAAAAGATCAAATTTTCTTAAATTTTAACACTATAAAACCATAAAAAAAAAAACTGAAGAACCTCCATTGCCCTAAAAAGTTTGAATCACCCCCCACACTCAAATCCACAAGAACTGAGTATAGTTGCCCCAATTGCTATGGATGTAAGGCCCATCACTACACCTCATTTAGACTTGGACCACCTTCTTTTATTGGATAAACATTTCCAAATAAAAGACACCACTTCGATAGAACCCTTGCTCAAAGTACATTGCCAAAGTAGGGACCGCTAGAAGACAAGCACATCCCTAAAGACTCCCCTCCATATGTAGCTGCTATTTTTCCCCATGGGGTCAAAACATTGCAAACATGATATCTTGTGTTTTGGGTTACTACACAAGTGAGTATATTGATGAAATTATCCTTACTTTCATGTCTATCTATACTCCAGGGTAGCCTGCTACTATCATTTATGACTATGCCCAATTTATTGCTGATAGGATGCATGAGCAATTCCTTAGAATGAAAAAGTAAAGGGTTTTCAAGCACTCCTTAGTTTTATACCATATGTTCTTATATTATCAATCAGAAAATTTCCCATTCACCCTTCAAAAGCTGGACACCAAGGGTCAACCTAGGTTAGTCATTTTTTGGATCCCATTGGTCCACCAGTATCAGTCTCCATACTCTTATTCAGACTTCATTGATTTATTTATGCATCCAGTCATGACAATGTTAACTGGAAGCCCCCCTCCTAGAATCAGTCAAGAAATAAAGAGAGTCCTTCAATTTTCAAAGAAGACCAAAGTGGGTGAATGGTACCTTTACCAGAAGCATACAAAAGTCAGAATATATGATTGCATGCTTGCACCATATAAGTTGCCAAGTTGTTTGCCTTAGAATATTATAGACAAGTCATCAATGCAAATGAAGTCAACTTCATCAATGCCAAGAAGAATGCTTATTTCCAGATTAAAGACCAACTAGGCCCCTTCATATGCAACTCTAGGGAGGCTGGAAAAAGGCATAGTTGATATTACGGAACATGAAGTTCCAAAGAAGTTTTGTTTGGAGATATGATTCTTTGCAATTCATCACCAAGAAGAGACAAAAAGTCAAGCTTGGACCTTTCATACACCATCCCATATCTGAAATAGAAGCATATGCAAATCAAAGAGAATGGGTGGAAGGTACCCTAGTAGACCAGGATAGCACTAGAGTAGACATAGAGAATCCTCTAATTGATTTAGAAAAGAAGCTTGATGACAACCCTTTTCTCTAGGTACTAGAAGGACCAGAGACTACTATGAGTACCCCTCCAATCATGCAAACCCCTCACAATGAGGAGAATATCCCAAAAAGAAATAGACAATGGGCTTCCACTTCAAGAATGGCCACCTCCGATTTGCAACAGGAATCAAACAAGAGGCAAAGACTAAATCCAGCCTCTGAGCAGGAATACACTGAAGGCTCAGCTAAGGTCACAAATAAAGAAGTAGAAAAAAGTAGGCCTACCACTCCATTTGAAGGCATGCAAGAGCCTTCCACATCACAAAATTAGATCTTGGAAAGGCAACTTAGTGTTGAAGTGTCTTCCTTTATAAGCCTGCTGATAAAGATCAAGATATCAAGGAGAGATAAAAAGAAATGAAAGCCAGAAATGAGAGGCTTAAGGCCCAAGCATATGCACAATACCTAAAGCTGACTCCTACCAATCTAACAAGGCTAATATCAGCCTTTGACATTAAAGAGGGGAAGCTGCAGATGTCATTTATGAAGCCTACAACCTAGCAACCAAAGACAACATCATATTTTAAGAAAGTGGATTTTGAGGTGTTGGCAAGGGATATTCATCGCATAAACCAAATTGAATTACACAAACAGGTTGGAGAGATGATATACTCCACTTGACAGGTAAAGCCATAGCTTCCCATTAGCTACAGAACTCTTTAAAAAGCATCTCAGCGTAATTCTAGTTAGAGAAGGCCTCCTCATGGGCCAAGGCTACAAGGATCAAGTCCTTAGAGGACTTAGTGATTAAATTGGAACATGATACCAAGGATATAAAAGCTACAAAGTATCTTATTAAGAAGAAAAATGATGATATTGCTAAACTTAAGAGGCAATTGAAAATACCCCAGCTCCAACATCCTCAAACTCTAGAAGTCGTAGAGAATCAAACCAAACATGAGGAGTTTATGGAAATGGTCCTGAAACTGAATGATCAACTTAAGAAGAAAAAAAAGGAGTTGGACGCTTTAATTCAATTGAAGCAAAGTGACTTGGCCACAACCTCCAAGGAAGTCATCCCAACAGTACCTACAACAGTTCCTTCTACACTGCCAGCATCATTCGCACCCACTCCTCCACCTGCCACAACATTTCTAGTCACAGTAGAACCTACAACAACAATATGTGCACAAGGAGAGAAAGTAGTAGAATTGGTTAAAGCCATGGAAGAGATGTCTATCCAGGCTACAGAAATGAAAAGGCTAAAGGAAAAGGTGGTAAGTTTGGAAACTGACTGCAAACTTGCCCAACTCAAGAAAAAAGAAGAAACACAAAAGGCCCAGAGAATGCGTGAGAGAATCAAAGTCCTAGAGAAGGACTTAACACTGGAGAAACCACTTGGACTAACCAACGAAATTCTAAGGGACAATATCATTAACTCTGTCAATGATATTTGGCCATCAATCCAAGTTATTTTTGAACAAACAGAGCTAGTAAAAATAGCTACAGAAGCTATCCAGAAAGTGAAGTAGGAATTGGGAAATAAACCTGAGGATTCCATTAGACTCATCCACTTCCTCAACAGCAAGAACATATATGAGATCCATGAGCTAAATATAGAATATAGAACTGGCACCATTTTGGAAGTAAGAAAGGTCCTTTCCGAAAGGAACCTTATGCTCAACTTAGAAGAAAATTGCCACAATATGCAGGTAGCCATTGATAGGTTCATGGCTAAATTCTAGATTTTGAGGGAAAAGGATCTGCCGAGTCCTTTGGTTATAAATGACAAACTCATGACACAGTTGGACTACAGCAATAGACTCAGACACTTAGCTAAGGAACTAGCAATCTCTTCATCCATAAAAGCCCTGCAAACAGGCAAAGTGTTATATGACACATTTGAAAACTTATTTTTTCTGGAACATGAGGTCAAACACTTATTTCTCACCAAGCCCAATTTTGCCAAATATATTGAAGCTAATGAGGTCTATTGGAGGATGATGAATGTGAAATTACCAAATACAGAATGGTGGGAGAATATGAATGACTTGATGTGAAGAATTTACAGCCAAAAGTTACCACACAGTAAAAGTGAAGGCAGCTAGTTAAACAGATAAAAACAGGGCAACAGGGTCAAAGAGTAGCAGGGTCAAAGAGTATCAGGTGAAGGATCAAATTAAAGAAGACTACAGTGTAAAAATCCACAACTGCAAGCCAGCATAAAGGGCTACAAATCCAACCATAATAGCTAGCAGTACCAAATAAGAAGCCATATCAAGAAACAATTCATTATCTATCTTTATCTTCTTGCGAGAAGATATTTGTATTTCCTAAAATAAATCTCAAGTTAGTTTGAGATATTTTGTAATATTTTTTTGTATATATACTTCACAATTTGAAGTATGTGGGGTGGATTCCAAACATTTCTATGGACTTCTTATTCTTAAGTCTGAAAATCTATTGTGTTAATGACCGGATCAGCTAGCTGGATCAAGTAATTAAGATCAGATATTTCACTGGATTCTTATGTAAAGCAAAGTTCAAATAAGCATTCTCTCACGTTCAATGTTATTTTTCTTTAAGTTTTTCGACAGTCTTACTTGTATCTGTTAAAATTTGAATGCTATAACATGGAATGATATCTCAGAAATTGCTTAACTGCACTCTATCTTGACTGTTATGCATATTTAATGTTTTCTTCACAAATCTAATTTAAGGAATTCTTCATTGCTCCTTAGTTTAGGTTATTCCTTGTGATCTATAGCAAAGGATTCTCAATTGCCATTTTCTCATGATTATCCCTTGTTCTTCATTTTAACTCCGGTTTGAGGATTCTTAAGTGCTCTCTCACCCTGGTTAGGATCATTTCACCCATTCAACATACAAATTTCCTCTTTACTTTGATAGCCTTCCCTATGAACATTCCCATTAACGAATTGATCTAGTTTTGTTATCTATTTGTTGGATCCATACCCCAATGGCTTAAAGACCTTGCTCTATCAATCTGTTCTGAGAATTCCACCACCCAATCTTCAATTCATATCCAAAACCCCCCGAATTTTAAGAACTAGCCTAAAATCCTAGCAAACAAAACTAAAACATATAGAGAGAGCCCTCTCTAAGTCATAGGTTGGCTAGAGCCTATACTTAAAATATTTGTTTGTGGTTACCTTGATCTTTTCCCTATCCTGATAACTTCCAGGGAAAAATTCTAAGTGATAACACTGTGCATGTAGTGGTTTATTAAGCATTGCACTTCTTCTTATAATTGATAGTGGTTTTTTAGTAGTTTGGGGATGCTTTTTAACTTCTTCTTTCTTTGTTTCTTCTTTTGATGAACTTTTCATTTTATTGTTGGCTATATTTGTTCTAACATTCTTCTTCTAACACATTTAAAAGAGTGGTTTAATCATCAAAGTAATGATATTACTTTGTTTCTTGTGCAGGTGAGTTTCCTTTAGGGTTTGCCAGAATTTTTCTTCTATTGTTCTCGGTCTTATCACTATGTCCTTTAGGTTTAGCTTATTTGAAATGAATTCTAATTAGAAAATCCTCCCAATTATTTCCTTTTCTTTTCAGATGGGCTTCAATTAGAATTTTCACTAATCCATGATGATACAGGGCATTACCTATGGTCTATATCTTCCTCTGAAAATTTTGACCCACTTTTTGAAAACTATGAAACAACAGGTAAGGTAGGTTGATTTCATTACCATAAAGAAAATTAATCATCAAACGAGCATGGTAAAAGAACATGTTCCCAAACCTACCCTCACAGGTTATGAATTTTTTAATAATTAACAGTAAATTGCTCCATTTATTCTTTAAGGCTGTGACTGGAATTCCCTACTTAAAGATAGAGATATCCATATCTGGGACTTTAAGGAATATTTCCCAGTCCTTCTCTTTGATCTTTCATTTTTTTAACCAGCTTTCCCCGATTATCAGCAATCCAGTAGCGTTTTCTACCAATCACTCTGTCAAAACTAATTTCACATCCCCAATTTCGGTTTCTATGGCATATTATTCCCGATAAAAGGAGTTTTCACTTCTTTCTCATGCCCATGATTTTTTTCCACAAATTATAGCCACGGTGCTTGCTATAACTGTTGTTTGACCTGTGGGTATCCTTCAAGGAATTTAGCCCCATTTGGATCTTAGCGTAAAATAACTCCCATTTTGGAAAAGCCTTAGCCCCTAAATGCTATTTTGATAGGGTTTTGGAATAAATTTAGTTATGGAATGGGTCACAGAGACAAAAATTATGTAAATGACGGTTTTGGCAATGAAACAGGGCTAAATGAAATGGATATGATGCAAAAATTATGCATGAAGTGGAATGATATACAGAGAGAAGGGAGTGAATTTAAATGATAGCAAGGTCTCATATCAGAGTTATATCTTTTGATAAGATATTTTTGTTAAGATCAAAGTCATGTGAGTAATGAGAGTAATCATTATTCAAAATGGCAGTAGCAATGGTCATTCATCTTTTTATTTCATAATTCAATGCTTTCTCCTTTATTATCTAACTATTCACATGCCTCATATTTTTTCCTCATTGATTTTTCATTTGTCTTTTTGTATGTTGTACTCCATTTTTCTAGCTATATTCTTCATTGAATTTACTTTAGCCATGATCTCCATTTGCCCTGGTTGCAATCTGCTAAGTCAGCTACGGAATTCTATGAGAGCTACAAATTGTTGACAATTCTGTAGCTGCATTATTTTTCAAATAAGAAAAGAGGAATAAAAATAAATTGGGACTAGAATAGGGAAAATAAAATACAAGTTTCCAAGAACTCTTCATTTTCAACTTGGATTTTCAATTTAAACATGCCAACAATGATGATTTACATGTTTATACAATTTTTTTTATTTATTAACTTTATTTATTTTTTAAACAAAGAAGTAGACGGCTAAGTTGGAGAGGAAGAAGAATCTTATTTTAACAACTTCAAATCAATATTATCTTGTATATTTCTTATGAATTCTTCCATTGTTAATGGTTTATGATATATTTGTAATCTATGACCATTTACAAGGAAGGTTACTTTCTCTTCATCAATGGTTTTGATTCTAACTATTCCATTATCAAAGACAGTTTCAATCTCATAAGGACCAAGCCAATGAGTTTGAAACTTTCCTTGAAAGTATTTAAATTTTGAATCGAAAAGCACTGCCCAAACACCATGCTAAATTTTATTTCTTTGATAAGCCTATCATGCCACCTGGATCTTTGTTATTGGACTATATTGGTTCTATGAATAACACTCTATCATATCTCATCAAGTTCATTCAATTTCTCCATTCTTTATCTTTGGGCTTTTGATAGATCAAGACAACTTGGATGCTATTTTAAAAGTCTTTATTCGAAACTCAATAGGAAACATGACTTGCTCTCCATAAACAAGTTCATAGGTAGCGTATCCTGTTATATTTCTCGATGTGGTTTGATATGCCCATAAAGCTTTCGGAAGCTTTTCTTCCCAATCGCTTCTATGCAGATGCACAATCTTAGTAATAATTGCTTCAATTACTTTATTGGTAAATTCAACTTGTCCATTGCCTTGTGGATGATATGGAGTTGACTTCCTATGTTTTATTTTGTACTCCTCCATTATCTTTTGTACTAACTTGGATGTAAATTGAGTGCTTTGATCTATCACAAGTTCCCTTGTGACACCAAAATGAGTGAAAATATCCCCATAAATAAATGAACCTACAATATTTTCAGTAGCAAAAGAAAGTGCTTTAGCTTCTACCCATTTTGTGACATGATCTGTGGAAACAAGAATGTACCTTTTTTGTCTCGAGAATGGATTGATTAGACCAACAAAATCCAAAGCCCATTTCTCAAAAGGTTAAATAAGTACCTAAGGTTTTAGAGGCATTTCATCTGAAGGAACAAGTTTCCCGATTCTTTGACAACTGTCACATCTCTTAACATATTCCTTTGCATCGTTAAAAAGAGAAGGCCAATAATATCCTAAGAGAAGGAATTTATAATAAATTCTTTTGGAAGTGAAATGTCCTCCACATGGTCCATCATGACAAGCCCTTAATATATTTGGTACCTCATCCTCTCTAACAGATCTTCAAATGATTAAGTCAGGTCTTTTGTTGTACAATTATTCATTTATCCATGAATAATCTCCAATAGTTTGAATAACCTTCCTTTTCTCTCGAGGAGATGAGTATGATGGTAACCTCCATGTAGCTAAATAATTAGCAATATCTGTAGACCAAGGATATTTAATAGATACTGGAAAAAGATATTCATGAGGAAAAATATCTTTTACAAGAACATCATTATTATCATTTTGGATTCTAGATAAAAAATCAACAACCGTGTTTTGGTTTCTAGGTCTAACCAAAATAGTAATATTGAATTATTGTAATAACAATATCCATATTTTAATTCTTCCATTAGTAATTGATTTATTCATTAAATATCTAACTGCAGAATGATCTACGTGAATGAAGGTTTCATAATGAGTGATATAATGTCGAAATATATTGATGGTATGCACAACAACTAAAAGATCCTTTTCTGTTACAACATATGTTAACTCTAGAGGAGTCAAATTTTTGCTTGTGTTGTAAATGTCATAAGGATTTAAATATTTATGTCGTAATACAACTCCTAAAGTTGTATCTGAGACATTAATCAAAATGTGAAAAGGTAGTTTCCAATTTGGTCCTCTTAAAATGGGTGCTTCAGAAATATTTTCTTTCAATGTTTCAAAAGAGTTTTTGCAGTCTGAATTCCAAATGAATTCATAGTCTTTTGTAAGAAATTTGAAAAGTGAAGAGGCAATCTTTGTAAAGTTTTCCATAAATATTCTATAATAACTAGTAAAACCAAGAAAACTCTTAACATCTCTTCAACAAGTTGGAACTCATAATTTAGAAATGACTTGTACCTTAGAGGCATCCACTTTCATTCCATTTCCTAAAATATGGTGTCCTCAAATAATTCCCTTAGTGAAGATCATAAAACATTTTTAATGGCTTAATGAGAGATTTTATTCTTTACATCTAATGAGAACTTTTTCCAATTTTTTAAGAGCTTCTACAAAAGAGTTTCCATAAAGAGTAGAGTAATTGATGTAAATTTCCACACAATCATGAATTAGATCAGAAAAAATGCCTAAAATCGCCTTTGCAATGTTGTAGTGCATTACATAACCCAAAAGGAAGTACTCGGTAAGCATAGGTTCCCCATGGACAGGTAAAATTTGTTTTATCTTGATCTTCTGGAGCTACTTCGATCTGGTTATATCCACTAAAACCATCCAAGAATGAAAGATTTTTTTCCCTACCAATGTATCCAGGACTTGACCTATAAAAGGAAGTGGAAAATGATATTTAAAAGTATCTTTATTCAACTCCCTATAATCAATGCATACTCTCCCTTCTCCATTCTTTTTTGGAACAATTACCAATGGTGAAATCCACTCGCTCTCTGATATTGGATAAATGAAATTCACATTTAACAATTTTTGGCATTCCTCTTTAACAATTTTCCTTAGATTTGGATTCATTCTCCTATGGGGTTGTTGGATTGGCCTAGAATTTCTTAAATATAAATATGATGCATACAAGTGTCAGGATAAATTCCTTTCATATCAGTGTATTCCCATTCATAAGAAGAGGAATGTTCTTCTAACATATTTATTAATTATTTCTTTTGAGATTCCTCGAGATTATCATTAATATTCAAAATTTTCCCTGGAAAAAATTCTATTAAAGAATTTCCAAATTTCTCCATAGAATGTAAATACATTTGATGAAATGATAGATATTGAATATTACATTATTCTTGGAAACTTTGATTTTGTTCCTAATATGAGGGAGATTCACTATTTTCCATTAAATTGAAAACGTGATCTTCTTCATCTATTTGTGAAGTAACAAAAATTGGTCGTATATCAACATTTTCATTATCATATTCTATTCATGATTCACTTTCTAATTCTATCATTTTTTTTGCAGGAGGATATAATGTGAATTCCTTTGTCAAACTTCCACCAGAGATAAACATATCACTAGATCTACAACTTATAAAAGCATCAATTGTAGCTAACCATGGTCTTCCTAGAGTCCATGGGTGTCCTCCTAGATTATTCTTGGGTGTCAAGATCATAAAGTCAACAGGATATTCCAAAGAATATATGGATACAAATACATCTTCTAATACACAAGCAGGTTTGATAACAGATCTATCTGCTAGTTGTAGTATTGTAGGTGTATATTGAAAATTAGGAATTGTCAATTCATTCAGAGTTTGTTCACTCATGAAATGTATGATTGTTCCTAAATCAATCAATGTATTTGGAATCTCAACACCATTAATGTGTGTTTTCACAATGGGACTTCTTACATCTAGATATTTTTGAATTGTTGTCTTTCCCATCATGATATCTGCAATTTTTCCAACGAACTAAATTATTTTAACTTATTTCCTTTTTATATATGATTTTTAATACTTAACTTCTTGATTGTATTTGCAAATATTGGTATTTCATTGATAGCTTGTAAAAAAACAAATTTTATACAAACATTCTTCATTTCATCTATCACATCATAATGAGGCAATACAATATGTTTTTCTACCCCTTTGTCAATTTTCAATCTTTCAAGAAAAGGTGGATTTTGAATAGAAAATGAAGGTTGTTCTATAATGAGAGTTGAGATTATTGGAGTATCATCAGAATGTATCGAGGGGTTTTTTTTTTTAGAATTTTCCTCTTGATGAAGAGATGTCTCTTTCTTAGAGAGGTCATCTTTCTCAGACTCCTAGATAACAATGGATGGTGACTTCTTCTCCAATATTCTACCAAATCTAAGCTGGACATTGTTTAGATCTAATGGAGTTATCATGTAAGTTAGAAAATTCTGGCATTCCATGTTGTAAACAGGCTGTGAATTTTTATTATATGGAATTGGAAGTGGGTGAGCAGGCAATTTATTTGGCTTTTGTGGAAATGGTAGTGAAAGTTGTGGGTTTGGATTTTGAGGTTGAGAGAGTTGAACAGGATGAGGAAAATATTGTGGTGGAAAAATAGGGTAAGGTTGTCAAAATTGAGGATATTGAGGGTACTTTCCATAAGGATTTTTCCATCCTTGTGCCCAAGGTTGAGGCCAAGGTTGCCAAGGCATGGGTGCAATCTAATTGCTTTGTGATGGTTGTGTATATGTGATATGGATTTAAATAGGAACACAAAAAATTACAGAGATAACCATAGATACAGATATGCAGCAGAAATAATACTTCATTTCATTAGTGTAAAATACTAAAATATGCTTACAAACATAAATGGAAATAAACTAGTTAGTGCGATGGTAGCTAATCTCTAAGAAGAGATGTGGTGGCTACATCCCTCTGAACTATCTTACAATGCAACTCGAAGGCCTATTTATTGTTGAGAAACAATGGAAAACCCTAAACATCGAAAAACCTAACCCTAGAAGATGAAAAGCCAAACTATGGGCCCCGTTTGGGTAAATTGGTACATCAACTTCCCAGGGTCATTACTTTGGCATACAGTCTCCGTTTGACGCACAAAATATCTTGCTAGAAAGATCTATCTGAGAACTACAACTTTGGGAAGAGCAACATTTGTGCATGGGCGCAAGTTGCTCTGATATTTCCCAAAAAACATGTTTTAGAGCCTCAAAAAGGCTCTAGAAGTTTAGGACCCGAAAAACTGTTAAAAATAGTAAATTGTGCTACAATTAAGGAAACTGAAAAACTGACAGAGATGGTTGTGGGGGTCCAAGTGGGATAGGTAGGTGGCCACCAACATCTACCTGGATCATTCCTCCCCTCTTAGGAAGAAATGGTCCCCATTGCGTTGAGTTCCTCCCTGAGATGACGAAACTTCTACTAAGCTGGGTCCCTAGTGAGCTGTTCTGCAATCTCTGACCTATCCAGTAATGGTGGGAAGCATGATCGAGGGTAGTACACATTGAGCACTTGGTGCAAGCGAAGGAATGAGGGAATGTGGTGCTCTAAGGCATTTTTTCCCACAACCTTGTCAATGGTGTAAGGACCATGTCGGAGTGGTTTAAGCTTCTAATGGGTTCTTGTAAGGCACTTTTTCTGCAAATGCAACCAAAATTCGTTGCCCACCTAAATCTTGTGTGGTACCCCTATGGGTGAGGAGAAGTTTTTCCTATGTTCTTTCATGACCATATCCTTCTCTTGTTGCTGCTACGTGGAGGAACCCTTCGCGGGGATCATGGATGTGGCGACGATCTTCCCCTTCAATTGGGAGTGAACCAGACAAAAAATGAATTTCCTAGTCTGGGAGATGAGCTTGTTGCCTTTCTTAGTAGCGATCAAAGAGGTGGCGGTAGGTGGCGCTACCTCCAGTATCCTGTATAATGAATTACACAAAGAAATAATGACAACGTGAGGCCTTCACTCATACACAACATGTTGCCTCCGTAGGTATGGTTGGCCTAATAATACATCAAAAACATCCAGAGGTACAACATCACACAATACCTCATCTATGTAGGGTTTGATGCTGTGGGGAAGGCAGCACTGCTAGCGAACTCGGAGATCTCATCCTTGGTGAAGCCACCCGATACTATACGGTTGCAGGTGTGGTGTAGTCAGTAGGCAAAACCGCTTCACAAACTCTAATAAAATGACGTTCTTTTGGTGCCCACTATCGACAATGAATTGCAGCGGTGAACCCTTCAACCAGATTTGTGAGTGGAAAAGTCGCTCCTCCTCCTCTGGATCTTCGGGCTCATTCTTATGGATCTTGGCGGTGGTAGTAGTAACACTGGGCTCCACGTCAATGATCTGCTTCCTTTTTCCATTCCCCTTGTTGGGTTGTGACTCAGGGTTAGAACATGCATCTGATTCTGAAGCCTTCAACTCAGCCACCAATGACTGCTTGGTCCGACACTCACTTGTGTTATGAGTGGGGCCCTTGTGGAACTAATACCACTTTCCTGTGTCATTCTTCGACTTCGTGGTGTTTCTCTTTTTGTGTGGCTTCGACGGGTTTTCTTGGGTCACCCTGCCTCGGCTTTGTCCTTTGGTCTTTGGGTTCGCAGATCCAATGTCTCGCTTATTCTGTTTAAACTTCTGCTCAATTTTGACAACGCATCGGTATGTCGTGCCAAGCGAGTAGATGTTTAGGAACTACATCTCTTCTTGGATGTATCTATGTAGGCAACCATGGTATTTGAGTACTAGATGCAGCTCAGAATCTTCGATACCCAGCTGTGTGCAAAGGGTATGAAAAATGTTTGTGAACTTTAGCATAACTTGGTCCCTTCCCTGCCACAACGTGGTCCACATTATGTATTTCTCCTTATAGCTTTTGACAGGGTAGTACTGCTCCTTGATGGCATCTCTAAAGGAATTCCAAGTGGGTGCGGTTGAAAATAGTTAACTCGTACTTTCATCCTTCTACTCGCAGTAGGTTTCCCACCAGTCCTTGACGTGGGGGGCTGCTTTGAGAAGAGCGAAAATAATCTTTTCCCGACTCGAAAATTCATGAATAGAAAAATACCCTTCTAGCATATTTAACCATTTATCTACCACATCTACGTCTATCTAATCTTCGAACATGGGGATTTAAAAATTAACTTGTACCTTAAAGGGTGTGGAATTTCCAGAGTAGTTGTTGGAAGCTGATGTGTTGCCTCTGGGTAGCCGCTGAAGGATCTATGCAAAGTTGTTCATCATCACATTCCTATGTCGCTCGAGGGCCTCTTCAAGAAATATTTTGATAGGAACTCTTTCCCCCTCATCTTTCTTGTCTTCCACCATGTAAGGCCATCAAGATTTGTGGTGTTGGTGTTGCAAAAGTTCAAACAATTCAAGCCCTATCTCATTATATCCCAACCTCGTTGGGGACATTCAGAGAAAAACAAAGAGAAAGAAAACCCTTTGATACCACTGATCCAGATTTAAACATGAAAGAAACAAACTACAGAGAGAACCATACATACAGAGATACATTGGAAATAATATTTCATTTCATTAATGTAAAATACTAAAATATGCTTACAAACAGAAATGGAGATAAACCAGCTAGGGCGATGGTAGATGATCTTTGAGAAGATATGTGGTAGCTACATGCCTCCGAACTGTCTTACAATGAGGCTCAAAGGCCTATTTATTGTTGAGAAACAATGGAAAACCCTAAACATCCAAAAACCTAACCCTAGAAGATGAAACACCAAACTGTGGGCCCTGTTTGGGTAAATTGGTACATCAACTTCCCGGGCTCAACTTTGGTATACGATCTCCATTTGACATGCATAATATCTTGTTAGAAA
>APFE030862004.1:55104-76681 GCA_000404065.3 Pinus taeda
TTTCAAACCCTTCCTTAGAAAATTTGTGCTAGTATTTTTTGATGATATATTAATCTACAACAAGTCTTGGAAGGATCATGTTCAACATGTTGACAGGGTGCTCAAACTATTGGAGGAGAAACAATTATATGCAAAAAGCTCGAAATGTTTCTTTGGAGTACAAGAGGTGGAATATCTAGGTCATATTGTATCTCATGAAGGTGTTAAGGTAGACCCTAGCAAAATTAAATCCATTAAGGAAAGGAAAATCCCCACATCCATAAAGCATCTGCGAGGATTTCTTGGGTTGACAAGGTATTATTGTAAGTTTGTTAAGAATTATGGGAAAACACCAACACCTCTAACAATATTATTGAAGACAAATGCATTTTCATGGACTCCAGAAGCAATAAAGGCCTTCAAACATCTTAAAGAGGCAATGTGCCAAGCACCAATCCTAGCTACGCTGGACTTCACAAAAACCTTTATTGCGGAATGTGATGCTTCAGGAAATGGAATTGGTGCTATTTTAATGCAAGATGAAAGACTCATTTCTTTCGAAAGTCATCCAATCAAAGTAAAGTATTTACACAAAGCTATTTACGAGAAGGAAATGTTGGTAATACTACATGCACTTAAGAAATGGAGACCCTACCTAATGGGAAGACACTTCAAGGTAAAAACGGATCATGATGGTCTCAAATAATTTTTAGAACAAATATTATCCTCTAAAGAGAGACAAAAATGGGTCACAAAGATGTTGGGTTATGACTTTGAAATCATCTACAAAAAAGGAAACAAAATGTTGTGGTAGATGCACTCTCAAGAAAGGATGAGGATGTGGAAACATTATTTTGTGCTATTTCTATTATCCAACCAGATTGGATAAATGAAGCAAGGGATGAATGGAAGAAGGATGAAGAAGTGTGGCAACTCATTCAAAAGTTGCTGAAGATCCCAATTCAAACAATATTTCCAGAACTTGAAGAGGGAGGAAAAATCATATTGGAACCTGGAGCAGTCATAGAAACAAGAACCCGACAGCTACGAAATCGATCAATTTCAGAGTATCTCATCAAGTGGAAGAACTTACCTACTGAAGATTCCACATGGGAGGACAAGAATTTTATACAAAAGCATCAATAACTACTCAAGTGTTGAGGACAACACTTTTTGAAGGAGAGGGGAATGTTAGGCCCCTATACTACTAGTGTAACCCCCTATTGTTATTAGTACAACCCCCTTATTATATTGTTGTAGCCATGTAGTCCCCATATTGTTATTATTGTGCCCCATAGAAGCCCACTATTGTTATTATTGTGCCCTTACATTATTATTGTTATGTCGGCTATGATTATTTTATGACCCCTTAGACTCCTATATATAGAAAGGAGGTCTTGTCATTTGTATGATCCAAGAATTGTTCATTTTTGTAATGTAAACGAGGTTTCCCCCTCGAAGAGGCTGAAATCTAAGACATTGATCTATCTTTTCTATCTTTTTGTGAGATGGTTTCCTAACAAAATGGCTCCGGAAGTTTAGGACCCGAAAAATTGCTAAAACTAGTAAATTGTGCTACAATTAAGGAAACTGAAAAACTAATAGAGATAGTTGTGGGGGTCCAAGTGGGATAGGTGGGTGGCCACCAATGTCAACATGGATCAATATGTTTAAGTGTTTAAACCTTTGGTCATATTCGATTGTGGATTTAGCCATGGTCTCTTGGAAATAAAACAAAATGGTTCTACTTGATTTGGCATAACTTCCTCTTGATAGATATATAGAAGACCAATTATTGAAGGACATTCCTTTGTATCATGATTTTTTGCACATATAACTCATGTTTCCACACTTTTTAAGTCAAGAGGGCATTCTCTGAAGGCATGCTTCTTTCTACATTTTAGACAAAAGATGGATAATGCAACATTTTCAGCCTTTTAATTGTTTTGTACTTTAAGGGTATCTATTTTTTCACTGAGTCTACAAATATTTTTTTTTAAAGATGTCAAGAAAATTGCCTATTTCAGCCCTACTTATTGTCTGAGCTGCAAATTTATTAATCCTAGACATAACAAGATCTCTTGATGTTTTCCCATTTCTCACCTTTCCTCTTGAAATGTCTATGCATAGCTCAAAAATATCTCCAAATAAAAACTAAGAAATATCTCCTTTACCCATCAAATTAAGAATATCTATCCACTCATCTCTTCTATATTTTAGTAAGAGAGCTTTCAAATTTTTTTCATCTAGTTTATACATTTCAGCCCTTTTTACATTGTAAGCAAATATTTCAATGAAATCTTCAAGATTTTCATCTTATTTTTGTATCATTTTCAGGACTTCATCTTTAAGGTTATGGGGCATACAATAATCCTTGTATTTTTCTAAGAATACGTTTTTCATTTGCTCCCATGTTCTTATAGAATGTACTCATAAGCCCATAAACCATTTTAATGTTGCATCCTTAAGAGTGGCTTCAAACGATTTCAACTTTTGAGTATAAAGAAAATATTCATAAGATCTACAGAAGACTTCAAACTGAAAGAGAAATGTTTCAGGATCCGCGTTTTTGAATCCACGAAAATTAGGAAGGATGGAGGGTGAGATATTTTTCATTGTGGTTGTGGTATCTTCATCGAAGATGGGAAATCCAAAAGGTTTTGGATCTCCTCTAACACCTCGTTTTCCTCTTCCTCTACCTCTTCCACCTCCTATATTTCCTCCTCTGCCACCTATAATCCTGTGATTTTCACCATTCACATTTTGTACTTCTCCTTCCCCTTCTCTTGCCATTGTAGATTCCTCAGAACTAATGTAAGATTCCAAAATTGGATTTTCTAGTTCCTCCTCTAGATCCTTTGGTTCTTCTATTAATGTAATGTTAAAATAGGTTTCTTCTTCTTCCTCTTCACTAGGGATTTGTACTTCTTGTCCTATAATTTTTTCTCCAGTTTAAGATAGAAAATTTTCTCCTTCAGTTGGGGATGTAGGATCTTCCTCTTCTACTAGATCTTCGATTGAAGAAGTTGGTGAATCTTTAGGTTGGATTTCAGATCTACGTACCTTAGGAAGTCTATGTATGTCTACAATTGATGGAACATGAGTTTCGGTGGATGGTGTGGCACTACGAGGTCATGGTGGGGTGAGTGATATCTTAAAAATATACCTCTAGAATCTCTTTCCCTGTGCATATCAATTTTTTTTTTTAATTAGAAGAAAAAGAAAAAGACTTCTATATACATTTCCTCGGTAACGAAGCCAAAACATTTGGTAATTTAACTATGTTAAATTACATACATGAATTATCAACCAGGGATAGTAAACTCATGAAATGTATGTGCAATGTTTGTACTAGGAGTCCTTATTACTTAAACAATTTGTTAATTAAATTTAGATACTGAAATGCACATGTTTTCTTTAACAACTATGAAATTAAATATGAAATCAAAACTATTGCTCTTGCTTCAAAGAAACATCACACTCTTCTTCAAATAAACATCACACTTGCTTCACTCTTGTTTGAAATGAAATCACATACACTCTTTCTTGAAAGAAAATATCACACTTGCTTGACTCTTTCTTGAAATGAAATCACACACACATATATGCTTGAAAGAAAACTTGATAATGAAACTAGATCTAAATTACTCTAGCAAAAAGAGAAATTAACTCTATACTTCAATTTAAATCTTATTCACACAACTATAACTCAAAACCATACTGCAAATCTCTATCAATCCACACTCTTTCATACTACTTTCATTTGCATAAAAGATCTCCACTTCACACATTTATCCTACAATAAAATGACTAAACAAACTATACTTTGTTATCAACTTTGTGATCACTATTTGAATCAAACTATTAGTGAAATAAATGAATTAAACACAATATAGAATGGGGAATTGAAAAGTTAGTTTGAAAACAATAAAACATTACAACTCCAGGGGTCCCTCCTACGAGAAGTAGGTAACAACACGACTCCTTCACAAGATTATATATGCATGGATAAATATGACAACAAAAGCATGAAATGAAATGAAGTTTTTAATAGCAAAAATAGAGTTTATAAACAATATCCATGTCTGTCACTGTCATGCGGAGAGGAATATTTATAATATCTTATGAATAACTCTTTCAGAGTATTATGACATTACTCTACTCGAAAATGACTAAAATTAACACGAAGAGAGAACATAACGTGATTTCCTCATGATTTTCTATTAATGAAGCAAATCATGAGGTTTAATATCTAGATTCATTAATTCCTCGCTCGCCTGGTTTTCCTTCCTCGGTGGTTGAATTTCGCTTTGAATGAGCTGCTACGATGTTTTCCTTATTGATCTAGGCTATGAAGATAGGTACAAATCATTGTTCCAACTATTTGTAACCTGGCCATATGTCTATTTCCCTGGCTGAAGTTTTAGAACACATCAAACCTTTGATTTTACTGCAGAATTAGTACCTACTTGTAGAATTGGTGCAATTCGATAACTCATGAAAATATTAAGTTAAATAATAAAAAAAATGACACTTATAAAATAGAAGATGATTAGATACCTGCTATGCCATAGAACTTGCAAATCGATGCCCAATTTAGAGTTATGGGGTTAAAAACGAAGGACGATGGAATGTAGGGAAGTGGTCAAATAGAGGCTATTTTGGGGTTCAACAACACTTTTGCAAGAAAGTCTCAATACATGGAGAAAATATTGAAGGTATTTTAGATTAATCAAAATTGTATCAACAAGGTGGATGCTTTTCTGAAACAATTGGGAAGCAATATCCCTTCTTGGAGAATCCTAATAAAAATGGTGCTATAACAAGATTATGTACTACTTTAAGTGCTAGCCAATTCCTGCAAGAAGGCAAATTAGAGTATTTCAAATTAGCAAATTTGTGTCAAACAATGATTTTGGGATCACTGGAGGATGAGAGAACGTTTAGTGCATTATCCTTCTGGAAGTTAGAGTTGAGTAACAAGCTTGATAAACATGCAGATACATGTTTAATATTATATGTAACAGAGTATGACATTAACAATTTTCCATATGAAAGAGCACTAGCTCCTTGGCAATTAGATTGTGATAGAAGGGGAGAAAACTATATAAAAAAATTCTCTAATGAACTTGATACAAAAAATAACATTTTGAAGGCTCATAATGAGAGTTCATTTGGAGAAGATCATGTTCACAATGTTGAAAATGAGGACAAAGATGAGAACTCGGAAATTGAAATACCCTAGGATGTAATCTAATTTGATATATGTGAGGGGACTCTTATTTTGGTACACATGTTCCATTGATCATGAAATATTACTATATGTCAAATTGAAGTAGGAATAGGTTCTAAATTTTTATTTTTCATTGTATCATTGCAACTACATTTATTTGATGCCTGTTATTTTAAGATTGATGTTTCATATTTAATCGTTACATTGTTTGTTTATTATTTTTGACATGAAATATGTTGGGTGTGGGGCCTGATCATCTTCTTTATTCAGAGGTATCACTACATTGGACCCCAGTTCGTAATGTGTCGGCAACACCGACTGTAATATTTGTGTTGCAAGGGAGGTCCAGGTGGTGCGAGTAAAAATAGATGTAAAATTTCCTTCCAAAATGTTGTAGTTTCATAGTCAATCTGGGCCGTTCATTAGGTGAAAATCTGACAGTAGAAGCTATGTTTAATTTATGGTTTTTTCCCCAGAAGGTAACCCCTCGCTATGTATGAGGGAGTTGTATTGCGTGTATGTAGATATGTATTCTGAGTGAGGAAGAGAGAGGAGATTGTGTGAGAGTGAAGAGGGAATTATGGTGGATTTGTTGTACGTTGCATCTCTTTATTTTGTTGGATAATATAAAAGGAAGGACTTGCTATTTCTCCATGGACATAGCCCAAATTGGGTGAACCACCTATATCTATGTCTCTCTTTATTTTATGTGTTTTTTGTGTTTATATTTCTACAATATATTTTACATGTTCCATTGCTCTGTAATATATAATTTTCTAAAAACTGGTATCAGAGACAAAAGTCTATTTGGCTGATAAACTCTTAGGAGTGAAGGGTTCCTAGTTCGAGTCGAAGAAATGGCAAAAGATGGTAGGTTTAGGGTCGAAAAATTTAATGGCAAAAACTACCAGCTATGGAGGATACAAATGGAAGATTATTTGTACCAGAAAGATCTGTACCAACCATTGAGCAGAAAGGAAAAGAAGACGATGAGTATGACATATATATAATAGGATATTCTTGACAAAAAGGCACTTGGAACTATATGGTTGTGCCTAGCAGTGTTAGTAGCGTTTAATATTTCAAAGTAAATGACAACAGAAGGTTTAATGAAGACATTGGCCAAACTATATGAAAAACCCTCAACCTCAAATAAGGTATTTCTTATGAAGCATTTATTTAATATGAAGATGTCAAAAGGTGGATGTGTTGGTTATCATTAAAATGAATTTAATACAGTTACCAGTGAGTTAAGTTCTATAGGGTTAACTTTTGATGATGAAGTTAAGGCTATGTTATATATATGCTCATTGCTAGAAAGTTGGAATGGTTTAGTTATGGCCATTACTAACTCTGTCTTTCGATCTAGTACTTTAAAGTTTCATGATGTTGTCTATGAAATCCTTAGCGAGGAAATGGGACGAAAAGGCTCTGGTGAGACATCAGGTAATGATTTGAGTGCAAAGACTAGGAGAATAAAAATGGAAAGAGGAAAGAGCCCAGGATATCGCAATACGTCAAGGAAATATAGATCCAAGTCCAAATCGAGGATAGTGTGCTGGAAATCCATTAATAAGGGACACCTAAAGAAAGACTGCAAGTCTCAGAAGGGAAAAGAAGGAGACGTTCAGTAAGAAAATAATCATGAAGCGAATGTGATAGGTGATGTGTTGCAATATCCTTTGATTCTTCCATTAGAAAATTATTCATGCCTGGGTGGTAGATTCAGTGGCGTCATTCCATGCCACACCTGATAGGAAATATTTTAATGATTATGTTCAAGGATATTTTGGACACGTTCGATTGGCTGATGATAAACCCTATAAAATAATTGGAATGGGTACAATTTTCATAAAACAATGGAATGGAAATCAATGTCTATTGAAGGAGGTAGGGCATGTTCGAGATATGAAGAAAAATATAATTTCAACAGGGCAGTTGGGAGGTGAAGTTTGTGTGACTACGTTTACAGATAAAACCTGGAAGGTCACTAAAGGATCCCTAGTAATAGAAAAAGGAGAAAAGGTTGGTACATTGTATTTATGCAATGGTATTTAAAATTATTTCAACTCTTGAAACTCTATAGGATAAGATATGACATTATGGCATGATGGGCTTGGGCTCATGAGTGAGAAGGGGATGC
Organism: Pinus taeda; assembly: GCA_000404065.3. Lineage (NCBI taxonomy): Eukaryota > Viridiplantae > Streptophyta > Pinopsida > Pinales > Pinaceae > Pinus > Pinus taeda. The sequence continues at coordinate 62,460 of APFE030862004.1, forward strand.
AAATTCTTCACTCAAGAAATTTGTTTCTAGGTTTGAAGCATGTTGATTTAAAATTCTATGAGAATTGTGTTTATGGAAAATAGAAGAGAGTCAAATTCCTCAGAATTGGGAAAGAAAAGAAAAGCGGCAAATTAGAGCTTTTGCATACAGATGTATGGGGACCTGCTCAGGTATCATCGCTTGGTGGCTCTCATTATTATGTTACTTTTATTGATGATGCAACCCAAAAAACCTGGATTTATTGTATTCAAAATAAATTTTATGTATTTTATACTTTCAAGAAATGGAAAGCTTCGGTTGAAGCATTAGTTTGAAAATAGTAAAACATTACGACTCTAGGGGTCCCTCCTGTGAGAAGTAGGTAACAACACGACTCCTTCACAAGATTATATATGCATGGATAAATTAGTCAGCAAAAGGATGAAATGAAATGAAGTTTTTAATTGCAAAAATAGAGTTTAAAAACAATATCCAAGTCTGTGATTCTCATGCTGAGAGGAATATTTATAATCTCTTATGAATAACTATTTCAAAGTATTACGACCTTACCCTACTTAATAATGACTAAAATTAACATGAAGAGATAACCTAACATGATTTCCTCATTATTTTCTATCAGTGTAGAAAATCATTAGGTTTAATATTTGCATTTAGTAATTCCTCACTCGCCTCGTTTTCCTTCCTCGGTGCTTGAATTTCGCTTCGAATGAGCTACTACGATGCTTTCCTTATAGATCTAGGCTATGAATATAGGTATAAATCATTGTTCCAACTATTTGTAACCTGGCCATATGTCTATTTCCTCAACGGAAGTTTCAGAATGCATCAAACCTTCGATTTTGCTGCAGAATTAATAACTACCTGTAGAATTGGTGCAATTCAATAGCTCATGAAAATATTAAGTTAAATAATAAATAAAAATAACACTTATGAAATAGAAGATGATTAGATAACTGCTATGCCATAGAACTTGCAAACTGATGCCCAATTTATAGTTATGAGGGTCAAAACAAAGGAGAATGGAATGTAGGGAAGTGGTTAAATAGAGGCATTTTTGGGGTTCAACACGACTTTTGGAAGAAAGTCTTGATACATGGAGAAAATGTTGAAGGTATTTTAGATTAATCAAAATTGTATCAACAAGGTGGATGCTTTTCTGAAACAATGGTGAAGTAATATCCTTTCTTAGAGAATCCTAATAAAAATGGTGCTATAACACGATTATGTACTACTTTAAGTGCTAGCCAGTACCTGCAAGAAGACAAATCAGAATATTTGAAATTAGCATATTTTTGTTAAACCATGATTTTGGGATCACTGGAGGATGAGAAAACGTTTAGTGCAATATCCTTCTTGAAGTAAGAGTTCAAGAACGAGCTTGATAAACATGTGGATACATGTTTAATATTATATGTAACAAAGTATGACATTAACCATTTTCAATATGAAAGAGCACTAGCTCCTTGGTGATTAGATTGTGATAGAAGGGGAGAAAGCTATATAAAAAAATTCTTTAATGAAATTGATACAAAAAAAAATGCTTTGAAGGCTCATAATGAGAGTTCATTTGGAGAAGATCATGTTCACAATGTAGAAAATGAGGACGAAGATGAGAATTGGGAAATTAAAATACCCTAGGATGTAATCCAATTTGATATATGTGAGGGGACTCTTATTTTGGTATACATGTTCCATTGATCATGAAATATTATTCTATGTCAAATTCAGGTAGGTATAGGTTCTATATTTTTATTTTTCATTGTATCATTGCAACTACATTTATTTGATGTGTGTTATTTTAAGATTCATGTTTCATATTTAATCATTACATTGTTTGTTTCTTATCTGTGGTGGGAAACTGTGTTGGATGTGGAGCATTATTATCTTCTTTATTCAGAGGTATCACTGCATTGTAGCCCAGTTCGTAATGTGGCAGCAATGCCGCCCACAATATTTTTGTTGTAAGGGGGGTCTAGGGGGAAACTAAAAATAGATGTAAAATTCCCTTGTAAAATGTTGTAATTTCGTAGTCAATCTGGGTCATTCATTAGGTGGAGATCTAACTGTAAAAGTTATGTTTAATTTAGGTTTTTTTTCCCTAGAAGGCAACCCCTCACTATATATGAGGGAGTTGTATTACATCTATGTACATCGGTATTCTATGTGAGAAAGAGAGAGGAGATTCTGTGAGAGCGAAGAGGGAATTACAATGGATCTGTTGTAGGTTTTATCTCTTCATTTTGTTGGATAATATAGAAGGACCGGATATTTTTCCGTGGACGTAGCCCAAACTGGGTGAACCACGTATATATATGTCTCTCTTATTTTTATACATTTTCTGTGTTTATATTTCTGCAGTATATTTTATGTGTTCCATTGCTCTGTAATATATAATTTTCTAACAACTGGTATTAGAGACGAAGGTATATTTGGCTAATAAACTCACAGAAGAGAAGGGTTCCTAGTTCGAGGGGGAGCTATAGCAGAAGATGGTAGGTTTAGGGTCAAAAAATTTAATGGCAAAAACTACCAGCTATGGAAGATATAGATGGAAGATAATTTGTACCAGAAAGATTTGTACTAACCATTGAGCAGTAAGGCAAAGAAGCCGATGAGTATGACAGACATAGAATGGGATATTCTTGACAGAAAGGCACTTGGAACAATACGGTTGTGCCTAGAAGCGTTAGTATCATTTAATATTTCAAAGGAAATGACAACAGACGGTTTAATGAAGGCATTGGCCAAACTATATGAAAAACCCTAGGCCTCAAATAAGGTATTTCTTGTGAAGCGTTTATTTAATAGGAATATGTGAGAAGGTGGATGTGTTGCTGATCATTTAAATGAATTTAATACAGTTACCAGTCAGTTAAGTTCTATAGGGGTAACTTTTGATGATGAAGTTAGGGCTCTCTTATTTTTATACTCATTGCCAGAAAGCTGGAATGGTTTAATTATGGCTGTCAGTAATTCTGTCTTCAGATCTAGTACTTTAATGTTTGATGATGTTGTCAGTGCAATCCTTAGTGAGGAAATATGAAAGAAAATCTCAGTAAGACATTAGGTAATGCTTTGAGTGCGGAGACAAGGGGAATAAAAATGGAAAGAGGGAAGAATGTAAGATATTGCAGTAAATTAAGGAAAGGTAGATCCAAGTACAGATCGGGGATAGTGTGCTGGAAATGCGGGAATAAAGGACACGTGAAGAAAGACTACAAGTCTCTGAAGGGAAAAGAAGGAGATGTGCAGCAAGAAAATAATCATGAAGCTAATGTGACAGGTGATGTGTTGCAAGATGCTTTGATTCTTTTATTAGAAAATATTATTGACGCCTGGGTGGTAGATTTTGGACAGGTTCGATTGGGTGATGATAAACCCTGTAAAATAATTGGAATGGGTACAATTTTCATAAAACGATAGAATGGAAATCAATGGCTATTGAAGGAGGTAAGGCATGTTCGAGATCTGAAGGAAAATCTAATTTCAACAGCACAGTTGCGAGGTGAAGGCTGTGTGACAACTTTTACAGATAAAACCTGGAAGGTCACTAAAGGATCCCTAGTAATAGGAAAAGGAGAAAAGGTTGGTACATTGTATTTATGCAATGGTGTTTCAAATTTTGTTAATGCTTGAACCTCTACAAGAGAAGATATGACATTGTGGCATCATAGGCTTGGGCTCATGAGTGAGAAGGGGATGCAAATCCTTCACTGAAGAAATTTGTTGCCAGGTTTGAAGCATGTTGATTTAAAATTCTATGAGAATTGTGTTTATGGAAAACAGAAGAGAGTCATATTCCTTAGAGTTGGGAAGGAAAAGAAGAGTGAAAAATTAGAGCTTGTGCATACAGATGTACGCGGACCTGCTCAGGTATTGTCTCTCAGTGGCTCTCTTTGTTATGTTACTTTTATTGATGATGCAACCAGAAAAACCTGGATTTATTGTATTCAAAATAAATCTTATGTATTTTATACTTTCAAGAAATGGAAATATTTGGTTGAAAATGAGACAAGAAAAAATTTGAAGTGTCTCAGATTAGACAATGGCGGTGAATATTGCAACAAGGAGTTTGATAGGTACTATTCAGATAATGGAATTTGTAGAGAGAAGACAGTTCCAGGAACACCACAAGAAAATGGTGTGTGAGAAAGGATGATTAGGACAATTATGGAGCATGCAAGGTGCATGAGATTGCATGCAGGATTGCCTTTACAATTTTGGGCAGGTGTTGTAGATACTGTTGTATATCTAATAAACAGAGGACCTTCAAGTTCCTTTGATGGTGGTATCTCAAAGGAGGCATGGATAGGTAAAAAGGTAAACTACTCATTTTTAAAGACTTTTGGTTGTGAAGCCTTTGTCCACATTAATAAACAAAATAGAACAAAGCTTGAGAAAAAATAAAAAAAATGTATCTTTACTGGATATGGTGTTAATGATTTTGGTTATCGCTTTTATGATTATGAAAAACACAAAATCATTAGAAGAAAAGCTGTCATATTCACTGAAAAGGTTTTGTATATGGATCAACTGCAGGAAACGAAACAGGAAAAAGAAAACAGAGAATACGTAGTGCTTGATGAGATCAGAGAAAAAGTGAAGGTGCTTGAAAAACATAATGATTAACAGCCAGAATAAAAATAACAACCACAACAACAACAAGCACCTCAAATTCCTGAAAGTGGTGTTAGAAGATCTACCAGGATAAGTAGACCCCCTACACGATACTCTCCTTCATTATATTATGTATTATTGATTGATTCTGGTGAACCAAAATGTTATGAAGAAGTAGTGGAGATAGAAACCAGGAAGAAGTGGGAGCAAGCCATGAAAGAAGAGATGGACTCCTTAGCACATAATCAAACGTGGGACTTAGTGAGGTTGCCTACAGGTAAAACAACATTGTAGAATAAATGTGTTTACAGGATGAAGGGAGATGGTGGAGGTAGAAAAAGGTATAAAGATAGACTTGTGGTAAAGTGGTTTTCACAGAAAAAGGGCATAGACTTTGATGATATATTTTCTCCTGTTGTTAAAATGACTTGAATCAGAATTATTTTAATTAATTCTAGTAGGAGTTGAAGATTTGTATCTAGAGAAGTTACATGTAAAGACAACCTTTCTCCATGGGGATTTGGAGGAAGAGATATATATGCAGCAACTAAAAGGTGTTTATCTCAAAAGGAAAAAAGATGGAAACTATATTATATTGTTATTGTATGTAGATGGCATGCTTGTTGCAGGTTCTAACATGCAAGAAATAAATGTGCTCAAAAGAAAATTGGAAAACTCATTTGCAATGAAGGATTTGGGTGCTGCTAAACAAATCCTTAGTATGAGAATAACCAGAGACAAGAAGAATTGAAAATTAACACTGTCTCAGAGTGAGTACATAGAAAAGGTGCTGAAAAGATTTAATATGCAGAATGCAAAACTAGTTAGTATACCTTTGACTAGCCATTTAAAACTAAGTAAGGAGGTGTGTCTCAAGATTTAGCAAGAACTGGCTAATATGTCTAAAGTTCCATATGCATCAGTAGTTGGAAGCTTAATGTATGTAATGGTCTGCATAAGGCCTGATATTGCACATGGAGTGGGAGTTGTAAGCAGGTGCATGAACAATCTAGGAAAAGAACATTGGATGGTGGTGAAGTGGATTCGCAGCTATTTTAGAGGTACCATAAATCAAGAAATATGCTTCGGTGGTTAAAACATTACTATACAAGGATATGATGATGGAGATATGGCAGGTGATAGAGATAACAAGAGGAGCACAACAAGGTATGTGTCTACTATAGATGGAACAACTGTCAATTAGGCTTCAAAACTACAAAGTGTTGTTGCACTCTCAACAACGGAAGCAAAGTATGTTGCTACTATAGAGGCTAGTAAAGAAATGATTTGGTTACAAAGGTTTCTAGATGAATTGGGTAAGAAGAAGGAGTTGGGCAGGTTATACAGTTTTAGCCAGAGTGCCATACATATTGCAAAGAACTCTTCATTTCATTCCAATACTAAACATATACAACTCAAGTACCATTTCATATGGTCAGTGTTGGAAGATGGACAGTTAAAGCTGGAAAAACTACACACTAGCCAGAATCCTTCAGATATGTTAACAAATGTTGTAACTAGGGAGAAATTCATATTGTTCTTAGTTTCAATTGGTCTTGAAGTATGATGAAGGAGATGAGAAACATCAAGGTCCAAAGTGGAGTCATTTTCCACCACATGAAGCAGCGGTGGAGTTGCTATAATCATTCTACAAGTGGGAGATTGTTGGGTGTGGAGCCAGATTATCTTCTCTATTAAGAGGTACCACCACATTGCACCCCAATTCATAATGTGGCAGTGACACCGCTCGTAATATTTGTGTCGCAAGGGGGGTCTAGGGGGGGTGACTAAAAATAGATGTAAAATTGCCTTGTAAAATGTTGTAATTTTGTAGTCAATCTGGGTCGTTCATTAGGCGGAGATTTGACGGTAGAAGTTATGTTTAATTTAGGATTTTTTTCCCTAGAAGACAACCCCTCCCTATATATGAGGGAATTGTATTGCATCTATGTAGATCTGTATTCTGAGTGAGAAAGAGAGAGAAGATTGTGTGAGAGTGAAGAGGGAATTCCAGTAGATCTGTTGTAGGTTTTATCTCTTCATTTTGCTGGATAATATAAATGGAAGGACTGGTTTCTTCTCCGTGGATGTAGCCCAAATTGGGTGAACCACATATATTTGTGTCTCTCTTGTTTTTATGTGTTTTCAATATTTATATTTCTTCAATATATTTTATGTGTTCCATTGCTCTGTAATATATAATTTTCTAACAAAATGAACTTGGATTTGATGAAGTTGGGAACTATTTATTTTCACTAGTATTAAATAATAAATAAATAATTTATTGAGAATAACGCAAAACATCAATGGGCTCATTCAAGTACATGAAACTAGCTTGATTTAGAGCTTTGATATCTTCGAAAATTTTAATTGTTTATATGTTGTTTCTATTTGGTGCATTTTGTTGATTTTTGAGTTTTGTTTGTTCCAGTCAAATAGTATATTAGTCCCTTGAATGCTTTGAGTTCTTAATTCATGCTTAGATTAATAGATCTAGTTTTATAGTTACTATTGTTTTCTTTATATATTTGGTGGTTTGAAGAAAGCTGATTTTATTTCCTTTCACTTTGTCACATGACTTTAGCATATTCACTTTTAGAATCTAGTAGAATACTATGCTTATTTTATAATTCCTTGGAAAATAATTATTTGTATTTGGAAAGGGAAACTACCCATGGGTAGCTAAGTGAAGAGAAAAATGGTTTATGTACTATGTTCTTGTACATTCATTGTAGGATACCTATTCACATGAGACTGACATTCTTTTGTATAGAGTCTTGTTAGTCATTTTTCGGCCATGCTTTCAAGTCTTTTAGGTACTAAGTTGTTCGGTTCCTCACATTTCCTTAGGACCATTAAGGGATGAGATAACATGAGTCAGTCCAACTCGTGCCCCAAATCTACTTTTAACCTACTCATGTAAGTCTTTTCTTACCACTTCTTAGCACTAACAAAATTCTACCATAACATAACCCAACTTGAAGATGACACTTCTTATCTTCCTTTTACATAAATTCTCATTAGATATCTCTAATATACTTTCCGGAGAGCAACATCCCTTATTGGTAGGTCTCTCCACCATACCATTCATCGCACAATAGACACACAATAGTAACTATCACATTCTATAAATCTCTCTAGTCTCAGTCATTGGTGTCCCTGTCACACTCAACCAATATAGTCTTTCAGGTCTATTTTTTGTCATATCTTTATTTTTGGTTATTTTGTGTCTTTAAATTTAGCACCATGTTGTATTTCAACATTTTCAGGTAATGAACAATGGTTACTTTAACACAACACTAGGAACTCAAGTGTAAGCATAATTATTAATTACATGAATGTGGCATTCAATATTGCAAAAGGAGCTACTGATTTTTATTTGTTACATGAAAGTTGATTGAACTCGCATTGAATTGTTTCCTACATAGTATTGTTCATATTTAGTATTTGGTATATTACATGATCATGTTATAGTTTTTAAAAGTTCAATTTTCGCTAGGGATATATTTTTGTTGAGATATCAAAATAATTGTATGAGGGGTATAAGTGGTTAGGTTTTAATATTTATAAAGTGTCTGATTTTATATTGGTACTGGAAAAGAAGATGGTTTTGATCTTTGACCATAAATGAAGTCGATTTGATGAAGTTGTGACCTATTTCCTATCACATAGATAATCTCGTAGTATTATATGATAAATAACTAATTTAATAATTCTAATGCTAAGATACAATGGGCGTATTCAAGTGCACGAAATTACATTGATGTCTAGCTCTGATATCTTGGAAAAATTTAGTGTTTTGTTTGATTCTTTAGAGGATTTTGTTGAGTTTGAAATTTTTGGTTTGTTTTGGTCAAAGATTTTGTTAGTCTCTTGAATTATTATAGTTCTCATTTCATTCATATATCCATAGAACTAGTTCTATTATTATAATTATTATTATTTCTTTATATTTTTGGTGGTTTGAGGAAATATATTTTATTTCCTTTCACTTTGTGGCATGATTTCAACATCTTCATCTTTTAGAATATAGTAAAATATTATTTTTATTTTATATTTTATTTGAAAATAATTATTGATATTTGGAAAGAGAAATAATCCTCGGTAGCTAATCGAAGATAAAAACGATCTATGTACTAGGTTCTTGTGCATTCCTCATAGGAGATGTATTGGCATGAGACTGACATTCCTCTTATGCAATTACACTTTTGATTCTAAGGTGGAGCTGAGGTTGCTGACCCAGGAAGAAGAGTCACAAAGGATCATATTGCAAAGGAGATTATCATGGTGTTTTCACCAACAACTGGCCTTGCTACCAATGGTGGTGGAACCAAAGGTCCTTGCTCATTTCCTTCCATAATGTTTTATTATATATTTTTTGTTCTTTTGGGTGGTTAAAGAAGTGCAACTTAAATCGTGTTTCAAGACTATTGTTGTCATCTGTATGCATCGAAAAATTGGTCTCATGACATAAATTGGGGTTTGATATGCATCTTAAAGTTGAGAGATCAATCACTGCATCATTACAAAAACATACATGCACAAATACAAAGATTTGATGAGTCATTCAACCTTCATCTCTGGCTACAAAATGAAATGCACCTCACTTTTCATTCAATTTTGCAGAACATTGGTACTCGACTGTAATGCATTTTATTTTCCCTTTTCCATTTTCTCTTATTTAGGATTTTTTTTTTTCTATTGGTTTGTATTACTTTTCTTTCCCCATTTTCTGATGCTAGGGCTTAATTTCTCAAAAGACAAAAGTGTTGAAGGACTAAATGGTTTTTTTATAGAATATATCTTCATATTTCTTAGGGAGATAGGGTCAACATAGATTTGTGATGTGAAAAGTTAGAATAATACTTCATTTTAGATTTCAATTTTTTTATAGTTATACTCAATCCTCAGTGTTGCTTTGAAAATGTTGTTTCTAATATCTATTAAAATTAGAAAATCCCTTAGTGTATCCCCAGTACTATCCCCTATACTGTCAAAGATATTTTCCATGGCCTTTAGTGATGTATGAAGATAGAGGCCAGTCTTATTATCTCCTACGATCATGCAACCAGGTATGACTCAGAGGAACATTGACCATATAAATGACCTAAGATTCCATAACCATGTGCAACTCAAATGAAAATTAACCATTTTGTGACAACAATTTGAGTTTATTTTCAACCATGTTCACAAGTTACATGATATTTTTCCTTAATCCTTCATCCTTCAACCAATCAAGAATATATATTTTAAGTTTTACGTGTTTATAAACATGATAGGAACATTTATATTCTAGTGGTCTAATAGACGTTCACCATGAAGTTGGCCTATATTAATTTGTGTAGTTGGTTCTTATATTGTTAAAACTTTGGAGCATAATATATAAATTTTGTTTTTGGAAGGCTTCAAGGTTGTTGAAACTTGAGAAACTATTTATTGTAGGAGAAACCTATAAGAGAAGGGTTGCGTTAGAGTTGTGATTGTGTCCCCCTGATGATTATGTCTTGGCCCTTGATGATTTTGTCTTATAAATATGTCAAAGGAAAAGCCTTAGTCTAGGTTGAGAAATCTATGTCATGTCAAAGGAAAGGCCTTAGTCTAGGCTAAGAAACCTATGTTATTTCAAAGGAAAGGACTTAGTCTAGGCTAAGACACGTATCCTAATCCTGCATATTCGGGGAAAGTTTTGAAATCCACATGTAAATATGTCGACAACCTTCCTTGCTTGAGGCACGAAAACAAGTATATTCTTTGTAAGACAAAATGTTCCCTAAGGAGAAGACTTTTCTATGTTTTTAGTATAGGAAAATAATGAAGGAATGATGATATATTGACCATAGGGCCCAACTTTCCTTTCTCCTTATCAAATTTTGGTCTTGGAATGTTCATTGTCTTGTTGACCTATGGAATGGAAATATGGTTAGGAGAACTAAATATATATTTAAGGTTGTGATTGGGAAAGTGTGATTGAAATGACCTATGGAGAGGAAATATGGTTAGGAGAACTAGAAATATATTTGAATTTGTGATTGGGAAGGTGTGATCAAAATGTTGATAGAAGAATGGAGTTCTATAACCTTTGGTTTTACCTTGTGAAATTTTTGATAGAAGGTCAATAGAGTTCTGATAAGGCCGATTAGATTTTCTTTGTATTTGATAATTTGGTTTGTGGAGCCCACTCTTTTAGGCCACCAGCGGCCAATAACTTAACTTCATAATGGTGTGGGACTAAATTCAACAAAGGTTTAGAAATGGGGGGTAAAATAGCATACAAGTACGAACTTCAGTGCTTCTATTTTGGTTTTTTTTGTTATTTAAAATGGCAATTTTTGTAATTAACCTACCAATAATGGCATATGGTATTTAGAGGCTTGTATGATGTGAATCTATTACAATATGTATTATATATTTTATCGATATCAATGGATATTAGAAAAATAATTTTCAAGTAAAATAATGTGTGTGAATGTTAACTTGTGCTCTCCATTCCTTCACATGCTTCAGTTATCTCCTCCTTTTGGGTTTTGAAAAAAGTTTTTATTGTGATGTCTATTGTGAATGTTTTTTTTGTTTGTCAATGTATAGTATGGTAGTATGAACATGAATTTCCTATGTTTGTTTTGAGTGTTCCGATTTGTCTACTTATTTTGAGAGCAAGTTGAACCTCTTAATAATTTTTTTATCTGTTATTGCTTTTATTTTTATGTTACTTGGTGTGTAATAATGACCATTGTTCTTTGTGATTTTTTCTTACATCTAAATTGTAATGCATTCTAAGGTTGCACTATTTATGGAGAGCAGACTTGAACAACTCAAGAAAACAATCGATGATCACTCATCTCAAGTGTACATCAACAAAGTCTACAGACCTATCAAAAACTCATTCTCCTCTATACTCTATTCCTTCACAACAATTTTCTCTAGAAGAGGAGAATGATGATTTTTAATATGATGATGAATATGAAGTTTTAATAGCAGAATGTGTCTCAAGGCGTCATTTCAATAGTATCACAGATCTTGTATTAGAGTTGTCAACTTTTAAATAAGGTAGTCTGAAGATGCTTTGCTTGTTCCCTTTCATGTTTTGTTTCATATTAGTCAATATAGCTTGTAGAATAAGTCAAGTAATGCCATGGTATGTGGTAATTTTCTTGTTTAATTGAGATGTAGATCGTCAGTATTTGTTTTACAAACAAGTCATGTAATGGATTGAAGGAATTTAGTAGGTGGGTTGATAATAGCACCGAATCTTGAGAAAGTCTAAGGAGATATATCTTCATGAGTGCGCAGGTTTATCAAGTGATGATCTTCAAGAAACAACTTATAAAGTATTGCTAGCATCTATTGGGGCTACTGCTTAAGGGATTCTTTTGGTAGTTTTTTATACATCATGTGATTACTTTATGTGATTGTACTTCAACTTAGGTAAAAGGTTATAAGAGACACTGGACACTTATCTTGCTTTCCAACTATGTCTGGTCTAATCAATTTTACTTGTTGGCATTTACTTTTAGTCCAAGTAGTGGTCTTATACTTCCAAACAAGGAAAATAAAAAGGAAAAAATATCAAAGTTTACGAGGAAGCTTAGTGGTAGCAAGAGTGGGAAGCATAAACCTCAACCTCAACGAGAATGAGACCTAAATTAATTACTCCATACCATGTGTTCATAAATGCAAGCAAGTGACATGATATCTTACCATTCCTTTTCTAGATAATCTTGACTTTGTCCACTATTTTTCAAAGTGGTTGCACAATATGCATGTATAAATTCCTGATTAAGAGTTGTTTAGTTTGTGTCTATCTTGACTTGTCAACTTGCTAATAAAGATTAAACACTTTCATTATAACTTTAGCATGTTTGCAATAGGACAAAAATATCTTAACCATAGGAGGAATTTATAGTCTTTAAAAATACTGTGTCCAAAGTTACAATGAATTGGAAACAAAGGCTACTTTTTGTGTGCAAAAATCATATTCAATGTTCACAATTCAATTTTTGGCATGCCAAAATTTTGTTGCAATGCTTCCTTAATAGCTATGAATTTATTGTATTCGTGTCGAATGAAATCGCAAAATAAGTTGGACTTGTCCCAAAGGCTTATTTAGGTAGACGATAGAAGCATCTCTTCACAAAATAACATAACTTTTCGATCTATTTTTTATATTTTAACAGATTCATCTTCTGTTTTCAAAAAGAAAAAAATTATGAAATTTTGTGATTGAGTCCCTACTTTTTCATATGTATTAATGCATTTTTTGCAGGAGAATCATTCCATGATATCTTATGCATCAGGACGTACCGTTGACACTTTCATAGTGCAAAATGATCTCTCAATAATAATCATATAATAATGCATTGTGCTAACCTCCTATGACCTCATAATAAATACTATGGTTCTCCACTTTTCAATATGAAAAAGTATATTTTGAAGTTATAAGTGATTAAAGCTTGATTATTATAACTTCCTTTGTTAACTAAAAACATAAACTTTCTTGAATTCATCTTATCATATTGCCCGTGTGCAATATGATCAAAATCCACTTTTGAAGATGCTAAAATGTTATGTTGGTCAACCAACTATTTTATTAGACATTTAAAGAAAGTCCAAGGACACATGCTCATACCATGTCTACTCAATAAGAGTTTAGATACCATTAATCGGTAAGTAATTCTTAATGTGTGTGGGTACTCCCTAATATTAGTAACATACAGAAGAGTTTATAGGTTATAAAGGAAATACTGAAATACTTGATTACAAATGAATTATTGAGAGTTTGATCCTTTACTCATCTGTATTATATTAAAAATACCCAATAGAAGATAACTACAGCTTTGAATTATATTTCATGATTCTATTTTCATCAGAAATACCCAATAGAAAAGAACTAAAACTTTGAATTATATTTCATGATTCTATTTTCATTTTGTTGCAAATATAATATCTGAAAGAGCATTGACATATTTATGATGATGAATGCGCTTGGTCTAGTTTTTTTACTAATACTCCTTATAATGAAAAATGGAAGTAATTAGCATGCATTTATGATATATAAGTTATAACTTCCAATTAAACGTTTACTAGATTAAATACCATAAGTATGAGTGTTTCACATGAACTTGGGTATTTTGACTTTCCAATGGCTTCAGTAAGATTGTCATCTCAATTTTCTTAGAAAGCATTTTGTTACAAAGTTTATTGCATTTTCAACTTTAGCTAAATTTTTAAGTGAAACTTTACTATTTTCTTTCATCTATCATCTATGATATGAAGTAATAGCATTTACTAAAGATCAACCGTTTACCAAAATTAATACTCTAAAACACTATTTAAACACTCAATTATAAAAATTTCACTAACCATATTTGTTATTCCAACCCATGCTTCCAAATTTGATTGAATTGCTTTCATAGAGTCGTCATTTAGAAGACCTTAATAACATTAATAATGCTCAGTCCGGCCAAAATTTCCGCCCTTCATGCAGTCCACACGCTTAGCTTAGGTTTCGAATAGTGGCTTTCAAGTCTGAAATTTGACATCCCTAAAATGGGGATTGATATGTCTGTTTTGTCATAAAATATACTTTGTCCACATGGTTAGGTTAG
>APFE030862004.1:80091-91786 GCA_000404065.3 Pinus taeda
TTTAATTCATGTTATTACTATATTAATAATTTGAATTCATGTTACTACTATATTGTTTGTTTGTTTTATGTTTTATGTGTTACTATATTGTAACACTATTATAGTAATCATTATAATTATTAATTCATGTAATATTAATTCATGTTATTACTATATTGTTTGTTTGTTTTATTCTTTATGTTTTACAAGATAATCTTGTAACGCTATTTTGTAACACTATTATAATAATCATTATCATTATTTATTTCATGTTATCACTATATTAATAATTTTAATACATGTTATTACTATATTGTTTGTTTGTTTTATGTTTTATGTTTTACTATTTTGTAATATTATTTTGTACCACTGTTACACTAATCATTATCATTATTTAATTCATGTTATTACTATATTTATAATTTTAATTCATATTATTACTACATAGTTTGTTTATTTTATGTTTTACTATTTTGTAGCACTATTTTGTGACATTAATTTTTTTTTTACAGAAATGGGTAGTGGATTATTAGAAACTTGTCCTTAATGCCAAAAAGCGGATTACAAAGGGTGAGTCTAATACGATAAGTGCTGAGCAGCCTTGCAAGACCGTGACACTTATGATTAGCTCACATCTTTTCTTAGCTACAGCTATATGGTCTATTTCAGAGTTTTTCCCAAGCTTGTGGGTACAAACAAACTGATTTAACAGAAAGAAATAAAACATGACAATGATCTAATTTAAGGAATTGGTTCCCATATTTCCTATCCACCTTTGAGGAGAGCACCAGCCGTAAGAAGGGTTACTTTGTTAGCTTCATCGTCCGCCTCTTTATTATTGGCTCTCAACACATGATAGACATTTAAATTATGGAAAGAGTCACCAAGATCTAAAATTTTGTGTATCAGCCTTGTTAGCCTTAGGTCATTTGTCTTAGAACGAGTCACCATAGTGCTGATAATAACCTGAGAATCTCCAATATCATTGACCTCCGTGATGTTCAACACTTTCAGAATCTTGAGTCCTTGAAAAAGAGACAAAGCCTCAGCTTGGATGCTGGAAGCGATGCCCAAGCCCCAACCAAAGCTGTGGATCCTAGAACCAGCTGGGTTTAATATAACTCCTCCAACACTAGCTCTTCTAGGATTGCCCTTAGAAGCCCCATCAAAAAATAAGGAGTGCCTTTGCTGGTTTGAAATCCATCCTTGGAGCTCATTTTTTGTAATCCTTATTTGCCAAACTTTTAGGAGGGGAATACTCTTTACCAATTTCTGGAGCTGTAGGTCGACAGAAGAGCCCCAGTTTTTATCCTACTACGTGAGATTTAAATCATCTTTGAGGTTTCTTAGGTACTCTTCTAATTGGCATTTTATTTTAACTGCCACTAGCTTGACGTCCTACTCGCAATTTCGAAAAATCCTTTTGTTTCGCTCTAGCCAGATCTACGAGTAGATAATTTTAGGGAGAATTAACCAAGCCGCTCTAATAATTTTGTTTTTTGGAGGAGGACCAAAGTACCTTTGCAACCATCTATCAAAAAACTAGCAGTGGAGGAAGGCAACTCGAAGCTGGGACTCAGAGTGTCTAGCAGCATGGACCAGATCTGCAAAGTAAAGGAGCAATCTAGCATCAAATGTGAAACGGTTTCCTAGTTTGCTTTGCAAAGTCTGCACCTTGAAGGGCTGTGGAAGCCACGCTTTAGCATATTATTGTTAGTCAAATTTTGGAATGGCATAACAGTCAATTGAAAAAATCAATTTTTGGCAGTGAAGGGTAGTACCAAATCCCTTTCCAAGGTTCTGGATTCATGGCCACATGGGGGCGCTTGCACAACTTGGTGTATCCTTGAGCAACAGAATAACCACTAGCCTGCACACCCCAACCTCTAGTATCCTTGCTTCGCAACTGCAATGGAGCTAATCCATGAAGTTTGGAGAGTAGTTCCTCGCGTTCTATAGCCAAATCTGGGGGTGTTTCAATTTTCCATCCAGCCTAGTGGGATTCCTGCTAGATTGAGATATCCCACAGGGAATTCATACCGACATCCATCCACCTACACAACCCTTGGAGGGAGGGGCAGTCTCCCAGCGGCTCCTTGTTCATATTATGTCTGTCCAAAGGTTGATCCTTTTTCCATTTCCAAGGACCCAGTAGGCATGAGTATTTATAAGCGGATAGGGTTTTGAACAGAGCTTCTGGAAGGGCGAATTCAGAAGCAGCAGAGGATGGCCTAGACAGCGGGAAAGTTTGCCCATAAATAATTTTTCCAAAGAGCTAGATGAGCCTAGCCAGGGTTCAGAGCTATAATCCTCCAAATGAGCTTAGCCCCCATGGTGATATTTTGAACTCCAAGATTTTTGAAATTCAAGCTTCCTTCTAAGAGTGGTTTGGAGATGGAATCCTAGCTGACTAGTGAAAACTATTTCTCATTTTGCTTGCCCCCCTTGCAAAAAAATTTCCTAATGATCTCCTCCATTTTTCTGAGAATCTCGGAGGGAGAAATAATGGAAAACTAAAACAAGGGAAGACTATTAAGAACATATTTAATGAGGACAGACTTACTAGCAATGTTGAGCCAGGAAAAGCCCCAGGCAAGCAGTTTGCTCTTGAATTTCTCTAGTTGGGGAAACCAATCTCTGCTGAAGGCTCTTTTAATAAAGACAAGAAGGCCCAAATACTTGAAGGAAGTCCAGTTTGAGGAGGATGCGAACCCAAAAGTTCTGGAAATGGAATTGAGCATGTTGGAAGTGGTGTTCCAGCAATAGATATGGCATTTTCCAATGTTTAAACTGCTTCCCGAAATCAAACAAAACTCATCTACGACTCCTTTAAATCTGGAGGCTATAAGCACAGATGCATCTCCCAATAACAAGGTGTCATCTGTAAAGAGGGAATAGTTGATGTTTTTAACACCTCTTGCTATACAGAGCCCAACAATTTCCTGATCCATCAATTTTTTGTCTAAATAGAAGTTGAGGACAGAGGCTTGAAGAACAAACAGAAGGGGTGAGAGTGGGCACCCCTGCCTGAGCCCTCTCGTGGCTTTGAGAAAGTTAGCAGCTCTGCTGTTTATTGAAGGATTGATCTAAGGCTCCGAAATGCAGGCTCGAATCTAATTTATAAAGTTCTCCATAAATCCAAATTTGTGTAAGAATTTCAGCAGAAAACTGTGCTTGACTCTATCAAAAGCATTCGCTAAATCAAGCTTGACAACCATACCTGTTTCCTTGGGACTCATACTTGAGTGGATTACCTCTTGGACCAGAATGTAGTTGTCCACTCTCTGTCTCCCTTGAATGAATCCTCCTTGGCTTTCTAGAATGAGTTTGGGGAGGATGAGCTTAAGTCCATTAGCAATAACATAAGTAATCAGTTTATAATTGATGTTACATAGTGATATCGAACAAAACCTGTTGAAAGTATTGGCTCCTTTCGCTTTAGGAATGAGAGCAAGAAAAACAGTGTTCATGCTTCCTCCAATTTTCTGGCAAGCTTGGGACTTGATAACCATTTTGTATAGATCCTTTTCCATAATCTGCTAGCAATATTGGAGGAATCTGGCTGTAAAGCCATCTGGTCCAAGGGATTTGTCCAGGTCCATGTCAAAGAGGGCATCCTTGACTTCATTCTTAGTGACTTTAGCTTCAAGAAGGTGATTCATTTCAACAGCAATCAAGGAGGGAACCACGTCAATCATATCGGATCTTTGGTCTAGATTTTTATCTTCGCTATATAGGCTTTTAAAATGAAGGGAGGAAACTTTTTTGATGCTTGCATTGTCTTTATGAGTAATAGTGCCATCTTTAATTTCGGAAATGGCATTGGTGCATTTCCTAGCCTGAGCTTGTTTATGGAAGAAGGAAGAGTTCCTGTCCCCTACCTTAAGCCAAAGACTGCGTGACTTAAGTCTCCAATACTCTTCTTCTGTTAGACAAGCCTTGTGGAAGTTTTGGTGCAACTGGGCTTCTTTGTCTAGAAATTATTTGGTTATATCAGCTATTTTAGCTTGGAGGTGGTGACTTTCCAGACTGCGTTGAAGAATTTTTCTTTCATTTGCTGGATTGGGTAGAGTTTTGACCCAGCTTTTTAAAGTTGTTTTCACTCTTCTGAGCTTCTCCTCCCAGATAGAAAATGGGGAGCCTTTTACTAGCTGCTTCTAGATGTCCTTAACTAAATGCATGAAGTTTGATTCATTAGTCCAGAGTGGGCTGAATCTGAAGGGGATTGGACCAAGGTCAATCTGAAACACTAGTTCCAGCTTGATGGGTTTATGATCTGAAGTGCTGCAAGGGAGAATGTGAACTCTAGCTTCTAATCCAAGCAGAAGAAAAGAGCTTTGAATTAAGAATCTATCCAATCTAGCAAAAATATAGGACCAATTCTTTTGTTAGTCCAAGTGAACTTACCTGAGATTGGCTTGATGTCCAGGAGGTCCCAGTCCTGCATAAGGTCCTCTGCCCATTCCCTTGCCAGATCTCGAGCAATGCTGCCTCCTCTCTTGTCTATTGAAAGGAGAGTAAGATTGACATCTCCTGCTATGATGATATTCTCCAGATTGACTAGATCTGCTTGGGTTCCTACGGAGTCCCAGCAGGACTTCTTTTCCACAGCGTTCACAGGGATGTACATGTTGAAGAGGCTGATAATCTCTTTTGAGTCTAAGTGCAACGATTTTAAGAGCAGCTACTGAGTATTGAGGGATTCGGAGATGAAAAAGAATTTACTAGCATTCCAAAGAGTGGCCAGCCCTCTAGAATCCCCTCAAGCTGAGATAGCTTTCGACTCACATTTTCTCCAAATTTTCTTGCTTGCCTGAAGGAAGACGAAGTCTTCCAGTTTGGTCTCCTGGATGAGAAGTATGTTAGGAGCTTTTGTTCTTATTAAACTTCTGATAGCTTCTTCTTTGATTCTGCTCCCCATACCTCTACAGTTCCAGGAGACTATCTTCATCATTTATATTTCTAGTTGGCTCCCTTGGAGCCTTGGGGCTGGTTTCTCGCCAACTTTTCTTTTGATGCTAGGAGCTTCTCAAGAGTTGGCTGGCTACCTTGAAGCTTATCCTTGAAGTTTTCCTGCTCTCTTTTTTCCCCGTCTGTTTTGCGGCCTCTTGTGGATCTCCTTATCAAAGCTTGGGATTCTCCTATTTCCCCTTCTTCCTCCGAGCACTTTGATTGATGCTCGTCTTCCTCTGCTGCGATAATGTTTCCTTTGGAGCTCTCATCCATTGCCAAATCTATTGTTGTTACACCACTTTCAGCCATTGCCTCTATTGCTGGAACACCACTTCTAGCTTGATCAACTCTCTTTCCAGAACCTTTGGGAGCTTTAGAGGGAGGGGTTGATTTTTGTTTTTCTGGTTCCTGATATTCCTCTATTTGCGAGATTAGAGGGGAAATTTGTTTTTCTTGATCCTTTCTAGGAGGGAGTTGCTGAGGGGGCGCCTGTGGACCTCTTCCGTTTGGACCAACCTGCTTTTGGGATTTCCTAGTGCACTTGACCTAATTCCAAGCTTCTTCTTTACCCTATTCTGGTTCCACATTGGTTGGGTAACCTCTGGCGAAGTGTCTGTAGACATGACATTTTCGACATTTGAAAGGCAGCTGCTCGCAATACAACTTCTGTAGATGGGACCAAATTCCTACTTTGAATTTGATGGCTTCCAGGAGACCCACCTCTAGGTCTACTTCTATGCATATATGAGCGCAATCATATTGATCTTTGCTGTTTTCCCTATCTATGAACTTCCCAAGGGCATTTCTGATGTGTTTCAGCGAGTCCCAGTTCTAGCAATATACTAGAAGATTAGGAAGTCTGACCCAAACAGGGACCGCCGAAGCGACATCAACTGCAGGGTCAAAATCCAAGGTCCATTTGTTGAGGCACATGCCCTAGGTCCCCATGAAATAGGGGCCATTCTGGAAGAACAGATTCTTGTCCTCCTTTGAGGTGAATTTGAAAAGGAAATACCATCGACCTATGAAGTAAGAGGTGACACTGCTCTTGATCAGAGGAGCCCAGTTCCTATTTACTCAGGACTCAGTGGTCTTAGGAGAAGACCATAGATCAGTGAACTGACCGGCAAGAGCCCGTTCAGCCAAGGAGAGGGCAACTTGAATTGGGGTCTCTAGCGGTAGGGAGATTTTAGGAATGTCTTCCAGCCACATGACAAACTTGGATGCTTCGCTCTTCTTCTTTTGTGGCAAGCTGGCCAAGAGCCGAGAAAAATCTTCGGCAGAAGAGGGCAGGCCAGCCTGGGGTGAGTTTGGGGCCTCCATGAGGGAAAGCCCAGCTTAAACTTCTCACCCAGTAGAAGATGGGCACTCTGAACAACAAAAGCTCAAAGGGGAATGCTGAGAAGGGGGGATGACGGCCCAAAGCATCATGCTGCAGAGCAGCAGGGGAGCAAAGGAACCGAAATGCAGCTAGGGTATGGCTGCTCCAGAGCGCGTGCTAGGGTATGGCTGATTAGTGTAATAATGTCATGAAAAAACACTATTTTGTGACATTATTACAGTAATCATTATTGTTATTTAATTCTTGTTATTACTATATTAATAATTTTAATTCATGTTATTACAATAATAATAATTTTAATTCATGTTATTGCTATATTAATAATAATGTCACAAAAACACATAATTTTGTGACATTATTACACTAATCAATATCGTTATTTAATTCTTGTTATTACTATATTAATAATTTTGATTCATGTTATAACTATATTAATAATTTCAATTCATGTTATTGCTATATTAATAATAATGTCACAAAAACACACTATTTTGTGACATTATTACACTAATCATTATCGTTATTTAATTCTTATTATTACTATATTAATAATTTTGATTCATGTTATAACTATATTAATAATTTCAATTCATGTTATTACGATATTGTTTGTTTGTTTTATGTTTTATGTTTTACTATTCTGAAACACTATTTTATAACACTATTATACTAATCATTATCATTATTTAATTCATGTTATCACAACATTAATAATTTTAAATCATGTTATTATTATATTGTTTGTTTGTTTTATGTTTTATGTTTTACTATTTCCTAACACTATTATACTAATAATTATCATTACTTAATTCATGTTATTATTATATTAATAATTTTAATTCATGTTATCACTATATTATTTGTTCGTTTTATGTTTTATTATATTGTAACGCTATTTTGTAACACTATTGTTGACACCTAATCCTCACGATTGGGTGAATTTATGTAAATAGTTAAAGTAGTAATGTGAACAGTCATCAAAAAATGAACTAAGCAGTCACACCCTTTTGTATATAACAATATCCTAGCTAATGAAATGAATCGAATCAGTTTTACTACCTATTGGAGAGTCACTGCCTGGCCTGACATGGTATCAAAGCCATTTCTTAAAATAGTTGTAACTCCCTTCATTTTTTTTGCTACTGTGGGCCGTACGCTGGTGCACTGTCCTGATCTGAGCACTGTCATGACCTGAGCACTATCCTGACTGAGCGCTATCATAAAACAATAAAATGTTCCTACTTCCATTGTCCTTAATGCCTCTGTCCTCTAAAATATCTCTTAAATGTTTGAATGTTACTCCCTCTTGATGCGCAGGTCTTACCCATCTGCGTTTTTAATGCTGCGTTGCTCTGATCCGGGGATTCTTGTCAATTAATTCTTTTGATTGCTATCCTCGTGGTTAGTAGTGGCTACAGCTTACGCTACATCCCGAACAAACCAATACGCCCTCTATTTCGATCAAAGATTGATTGTAGAGAAAGCATCTCTATCCATTAATTTTTCTTGAATTCCGCAGGGTCCCCTCGGCTTGAAGTAAACAACATATTTGAAGGCAGGGCAAGCATCTCTATTCATTGCTTTTTCCTCCGCACCAACCACAAATTTTTCCTTTTCTGGTTTTCATGCCATACAGAAAGTATACTGGAAGCGTCGGCTAGAGGTTTTATATTTTTATAAATTTTCGTTGAATTTCAAAAAATGTGTTTGTTCACTAGATTGTGGGAGAATTTTGGAAGTCAATTAATATTGGTCCATGCTGAGACTATACATTTTTTGCGTTGAACGAACATTGTTTCAAGTGTTGGATTCTCGAAGGCTGGTTGTCTGAAACGATTTTTATTTTAAAATCAATTTTGCATGAAAAGTTACACTGACATTTTACATGTGCTGAAGTTTTTAATGTTGTGCTGAAGTTTTCTTAACACTGGACTCCACTGGTGAGATTCAAAAGAAGCTTGAAATAAAATATAGGAGAAGATAAAAAAAATAAAAAAAAATAAAAAAAAATGCATTTTTTCATAATATTTCCATTATAGTGCAGTTTTTCTTTAACACCAGAAATGAAAATATTTTATATATTGGAAGTAGAAGTATTTTTAGAGCTCTTGGATTTTACAATGAATTCAATCATATCTATGGTGGGAATAGTTCTCACTGGCAAGGAGAACTATCTTGAATGGTCCCGAATGATAAAACACACCCTCATCTTCAATGAGTTGTGGAAGGGAGTGTGTGTCGGAGAAGGAGACAATGAACGAGTACAACCTACCTCAGACAAAGAGCTCATCATTTGGGAAAACAAGAACAACAGAGCTTATGCATTAATCGCAACATCTGTAAATGAAGAGGTGAGTCACCATATATTGTCATATTCACCTACCTTTGAAGCCCTACAAAAGCTGAAAGAGCTCTATGACTCACATTCTGCACTTGAAGTTGTCCAAATCATGATTAAACTCTTCACTGTTGAACTGAAAAATAATGATCCTCTTGCTCTTGCATCTGAAGTAAAGTCTATAATGCATGATATCAAATCCACTAAGGTTGAGCTGGATATCCCTCTTATTGCTTTTCTCAAGGCACTTTATCCTACTTACTCTAGTTATCTTCAGTCTTTGCAAGCAAATGTAAATCTCAAAGATATAACCTTTGACTCTCTTGTGAAAAGGTTTGCTAAAAGAGAGAAAGCTTTTGGAAAGAAGACAACCCCTGAGTCTTCTGAAGAGACTGTGTGCCTTGCTCGTAAAGAAAAGAATCCTGCTCAAGATTCTACAAGAGAAAGAGGTGGACGAAGAGGAAGAGGAAGATATTTCAGAGGCAGGGGGGGGAGACATTCTCAAGGAGAAAAGGCAGATTTACACTGTATTCACTGCAAAAGAAATGGATCACATGATGCCTCTACATGCAAGCTACCAGGGACAAAATGAGCAGAAAAAACCAACTAAAGGTAAAACTGAAGATATAGACAAAGGTAAAGCACCTGAATCCATTCACTATGTGGAGGCACAATGTAACATTGGAGTAAATGAAGATTTGTTTAATGCTTCACTTGCTTCCTGGAAAAATGATTGGTTGCTTGATTCAGGAGCAACCTGTCACATGACTCATAGAAAAGATTTTTTCTGAAGATTTCACTGACAATGTTGATGGAGCAGTATACTTTGCAAATCAGTCAAAAATAAAGCCATCAGGGCTTGGCACAATCAGCCTTAAACTGCCCGGTCTTCCAGAATTTCTTCTTGATCATGTTCTATATCTCCCACAGCTCAAGAGAAACTTGTTGTCCTTGGTCCACATCCGCCAGCAAGGTAACTCCATTCATATGTCTGATGGAAAGCTTGAGGTAAGAAAAGCATCTGACCACTCACTTGTCATGAGGGGAATAGAAGAAGAAAGGATTCTCAAACTGCAAGGAACACCTGCTCATGCACAACATTTCTCATGCAATTCTCATCATGAAGAAGGTACACTTCCATCAATTTTATTATGGCATGCTAGATTTGGACATTTGAACTATGATAGTCTCCACTTATTGAAGAAAAATGGTGTTGCTAGTTTGCCTACAATTCCTAGAAAATTTAAGCAATGTGATGCTTGCATTCTAGGAAAGCATAGCAAACAACCTTTTCATGATTCGCATTCAAGAGCACATAGGAAACTTGAACTCATTCATTCAGATTTATGGGGTCCAATGCCTGTTTCTTCTGCAAATGGAAACAAATATATCATGACGTTTATTGATGACTACACCAGAATGTGCTCAGTTTATTTATTGAAGAACAAATTTGATGCTTTCCAAACATTCAAGAATTTTCATAAATGGATTGAAAATGATGCACAATCTCATATTGGGTCTATTCGCACTTATAATGGAAAAGAATATACATAATGAATTTGAAAACTATTTTCGCCAACATGGGATCAAACATCAAACAATTGTGCCTTATAATCCCCAACAGAATTGTGTAGCTGAAAGAATGAATAGAACAATCTTGAATATGGTACGATCCATGTTTTCTTCAAAAATGTAAAGATAATGTTTTGGGCTAATGTTGTTCTATGTGCTGCATATATAAAGAATAGATGTCCATCTAATGCTATAAGAAGCAAGACTCCTTATGAATTATGGTATGGACATGTTCCTTCGGTAAAACATCTCAGGGTCTTTGGTTCCACCTGTTATGCTTTGATACCAAAGGTACATAGAAACAAAATTGGTGCTAGAAGTCATAAGTGTATATTCCTCGGGTATTCAAACACCTCCAAAGCATCCTGCCTCTATGATGAAGTAAATAAAAAGTTTGTTGTATCTAGAGATGTAATTTTTCTTGAGTCATCCAAATTTGACAATGTTGTTGAGCGGCAACTTGATCGCTTGGATAGATTCGCAAAAACAAAATCATTTCAAGAATTTGATAATTAGATTCCACATCTTGAAGGGGGGATTCCTGTACTAGATCAACATGTGGAATCCTCTTCTGAAGAACACTCTCCCCCGCATGAAACTCCAACAACGGATGATGCTTTAAGTGATGTAATTGATAGAATTGGGAGAATCAACCTTGATTCAGTCCCAACTCAATCAACAGAGAAGCCTGGACCATCTCAGAAAGGTCCCCCAAAGTGGCTGATGAAGAAGCTTGAAAGTGTTCATCCTGATGAAGTTGGAAAAACAGGAACCAAAAATTCAAACCGACAAAATGGAGGTGATGTAGATGACTCTAATTCACCTATTGATATGGATGTTTCTTATGATTGTGAATTGAAATTTTCTACAGATTTTGAACTATCTTCCTTTAAAGAAGTTGCTTCTCATGATGAATGGAAAGGAGCGATGCAAAAGGAGTATGATGCCCTCATAAAGAACGGCACTTGGAAGATGATTGATCCTCCATTTGGAACAAAACCAATTGGCTACAAGTGGGTCTACAAGAACAAGTACAAAGTTGATGGCTCTCTTGACAACCACAAAGCTAGGCTTGTGGCAAAAGGTTTTGCATAGAAGGAAGGGGTCGATTATGAGGAAACTTTTTCCCCCACACCAAAATGGGCCACCATCTGGACACTCTTTGCACTAGCAGCTCAGAACGGTTGGAAAGTCCATCAAATGGATGTAAAAACTGCCTTCTTGAATGGAGATCTAAAAGAGAATGGTTTTATGTCCCAGCCTGAAGGATTTGCTGTGAAAGGACATGAAAATAAAGTATGAAAACTTGTGAATTCCTTTTATGGCCTCAAACAAGCACCATCAGCCTGGTATGAAAAACTAACTAAGCATCTTCTGAAACTCAACTTCAATCATTTTGATCTTGACGATGCAACTTTATTTGTCAAGAAAGTTGGCAAAACAGTTGTATATCTTGTGGTATATGTAGATGATATTTTAATGACAGGGAACAATGAAAGCTACATTGCATC
>APFE030862004.1:93618-112606 GCA_000404065.3 Pinus taeda
ACTACAAACTAGGCAGTCAAAACAACTTGCCTCTATAAACTTGGAAACCAATTCATTCATTTAATTTTTACCCTTTTCATGAATAAATCTTCTAGAAGAGTTACATAAGGGTAAAAGTGTCTAAAAATTACCATAATTACATCAAAGAGAATCATCATTCACCTCAAAAAGTCAAACTGAGTCAAATCTGCATTTTTTGGGCTGTACAATGCATTTCTGGACAATTCTGCCTAACGGGTCGCTCCCCTTTGGAGCCATGTTTGGGGCATTTTCAGGTGGCCAAATTGAGACAAAGTGGGCTTTTTGGAAAGGTCTGTGAGCTTTTTGGAAAGGTCTGTGAGTCTACTTTCCAACCCAACTGAAATTTTTGAATTTGGAGTTCATTTGCCCTGTCAAAAATCAATTCTCCCAAGACAGCTTTCTGCAGTTCAAAAAAGTGGCAAAAAGTCAAATTTTGCATGTTTTTTGACTTTCTGGAGGCCCAAAACTTCACAAAATCTCAAGTCCATCCATGAGCATATGTAACTTTGCATGAAAAATTTGGAAATGCTGAGTTTTTGCAAAATGGAGTTGCCGGGATGAAGGGTCTCACGGGGGGTGAGACCCGTTAATGAGCAAAAACCTGTAAATTGCCAAAAAATGCCAAAATTACCCAAAATGCTCAAAATTTCTTGGGATTTGTGTTGTGGCTGAGCTAATTAGTGCTATTCTCCTTCAAGGAAGCCTCGACCAAGATATGGAGGGGATCAAGCCTCTTTCTCCGTTTTAATGCCTTTGCCAACCGCCTTTGAAGCACCTTCATCTTTGCTTTGCACACGTGCATCCGCGCCCAATAATGATTTTTCATGTTCCTCAGCAACTTGTTATCTTGATTGGCCTTAGCCAACAGCATTTTCAAATGAGCATTGTCCCAAATAAGCATAGATTCTCGATCTATGGGTCTCAAGTCACCGGGACTCCTACAAGCCAATTCCCGGTCTTCACGAATCTTCTGCAGCTCATATAGCTTGTGCTCATCCTCCAACTGTTTGTTTCACTGCTCTAAATAGTTAATTATCCATTTTGCCATCAACAATTTCATGTGCAGCGACTCATTCTCGGTCCTTTGCTCTCGGATGATATCCTTGAGCTCTGTGCTAGGAGAACCGGAGTCAAGATCAATAACTAGATCACCTGACAATCTCTCCTCAATCATGGGCTGCTTGCCCCTCTCTAATACCTGTGATGCTGTCAGAAACGAGGCCCCTTCCACCTGGTGTGGAGATAACACTCACGGTGCTGACGAAGAAGGCGAGACCCCTTCCACCTGGTGTGGAGAAAGTACTCGCCAAACTGCTGCAAATAAGGCCCTTGGGCCTTTCTGATAGGTGACCAGAGGTGAGGAGCTGACATGTCTAGTGATAGGGATGTCATGCTGATGTGATGGTCCTCCCTCCTCGTGAACAACCTCAGGATGTGGTGGTGATGGTACTGTGAAAAACTCACAAGAGATGAACTCCTCCCATGAGATGCCCTGCTGAGTCAACTAATGCAATACTACTAGCTGAATCAAACCATAATGATGAAGGCTCCTATACTGCTGGGGTCTTCCTCTCATGGGCACCATCTTCTGAATGTTCTGAAAGAAGAAAACCGGGATGTTCATCATCCTCACTCGGGTGAAGTGCATCAAGAGGCGAATATGATATGAGTACACCTGTGAAAATATGCCCTCACAGGTAAAATAGTGCATAATGAGCCTCATCATGGGAGCATACTCGCTCTTGAGAAACCTGAATGGAAACACACCTGCCAGATGTCTCATGAATGGTGGCCGGATATAAGGCTCAAAGTGAACACTATCTAACATCTTGCGCTTATTCCACACCTCACCAACATTAGGTATCCCTGTAGCATGTGAGATCACCTCGGGTGTCAATGTAAAGTTCACCCCTGCAAGGTTGACATGTCCATCATGCAAGTGTAAAACAAAAAGGCGGGCCAACTCTCGGTGGTGCTGAATCTGAGAGATCCTCTCACAAAATTCATAGCAAGACATGTACTGGAAACATGAGACTGCCATAGGACAAGCTTGTAACTCTTTCAAAGAGGTGGGATCCTCTCGCTTATGATGTCCACCCTTACCACCCTTACGAGGCTGCCTCTGTTCCTCAATCTCTGAAGCTGATGATTGGTCATCACTTTGCTCATAAGTTTCGGTTTCTGACATAGTTTAGGAGCAAAGTGGACAAATTGTACTGTTGTTTCTGCCTGTAAAAGGTGCTGAATTCTATGATGTTTCAAGGGGACAAGGACATGAGGGAAATGTTAGGGGAGGGACCTTTTTACAAGGAATTGGGAATATAGGAACATAACAGGGAATTTAAGGAAAATATTGCAAACAATTATTGCGTATAGGAATACATATTTATAATCAGGAATATTGGAAAATCATTTGCAAAAATCATTGCATATGGGAATACATGCATAGAAAGTAAACATATCGGAATATGAATACATGCATTAACAGGGGAAGATAGGGAAAATTTACAAAACTCTTTACATATTCACCAACAATTTCTTGTGGTTACACATGCATATGGTGCAGCAAGATAAGGGTTTGAGTTTTGTTTTTTGATGCTTTGGGAGAGGGGTAGGGTTTGCATTTTTAGTGATTAGGGAGAGGGGAGGGTTTGCATTTTATTTATAAAATAGTATGGGAAAATAGATATAAATACAAATGTGAATGGAAAGGGGAAGGAGGGAAACAATTACAAAGGGAAAAAACCTTGAAACAACACAAACCGTAGCACATTTTAACCATTAATACTGCAGTCATATGAAGGGGTTTCTCTTGCACAATTTGATCATTAAAACATGTTCATAATATCCACCAATCGTAACCAGCAACCATTCCAAGATTAAGGAACCTACCTCAAGCGATTTGATGGCTTAGAGGGCATTTGAGCAAATTTGAAATAAGATTGCAGGGAGACAGCTTGACGGGTCGCGCACCACACCCAACGGGTCACGCACCTCTGACGGGTCGCGCCCATTGTAAACTCGCTCTGTGGGAAACCCTTTGACGGGTCGCGCACCTCTGACGGGTCGCGCACCTGGCCTGACGGGTCGCGCCCCTGACTAATGCCCGAACTTGCTCTGCTTTTGCTCCTTTCACTCAATCACTCTCTCAAACTTCTCTTGCAAGTGTCTAGGATGCACAATGAGAGTGATAGGAGGGAGATTGGGTTTTTATAAGTTTCATTTGAAAAAATTTCATGCTCAAACCCACTTTCTAATATTTCTCTTTGACACTTTATAAAACTGACTTTTTGGTTTCTTTTGTTCTGAAATTGACTCATTTAGTGCTTTGGCTTGATTCTTTTTGCAGGTAGATCATCTGAGGGCTCTTGGCAAAGGGACCAGGGTTGCATTTTGTTCACTGAAGACTTTCGAAATTTCATCACGTTTTACAAATATTTGGAAAATGACCTTGGCTTTAAAAACAGAGTTTTTAAATCCAAGGTGAAGATTAACTGTACCAGATAAAAATTTAGAAGAAACACCTTTACAATCATCCCTCTCGCTACTGAACACTCATTGACTTTCAAACACATGACCTTGTAACATTTTTGACCAAAACCCTAGACCTAGGAAATTGACCTCAAGAGAAGACAAGACAAGCTTGAAAGAGCTTAATGACTAAAATGACCTAAACCAGCAAAGCCAAGAGGGGTATAAACACATCAGCTCCTCCATCAGGGTTATGGCATGCCTAACGGGATGCAAAAATTGACACTGATGAGACACCTACCTATGCAAAGGCAAAGAGTTTTGATCGCTGATGGAGGGCTCAAGACCGACTCTAACAGGTTGAAAAGTAAAAAGGGAAAGAAATCAAAATCTTTAGGTCTGTCAATAGAGGAGAATCCACTTCTAATTAATTTATTTACTTTTTCAAGAAAGTTGGAATCAAGAAGGAGACCATCGTACCTTACAACACTGAACAAAATGGTGTAGCTGAAATAAAGAATAGGACTATCATGGAAGTTTCCAAAGCCATGTTACATGTTCAAAAGTTGTTGAAGTTTCTATGGGGAGAAGCCGCCACAAAGCTGAAAACATCGATGTCTATGTTCAAAACAAGATTCCTCATCAAGATCTGTTGGAAATACTGAGAGGGGGGTGAATCAGTGTTTCTTTTTAATTGTTATTTTTACCAGTTAAATCATGTATATTTAGAACACAAAAATTAACAATAGGAATAGATGTTTTTATTCATATAATATTTACAATAAAACAGATACAATATATATATGGCTTCAATCTGTTTCCAAACACCAACTTGGTATTTTTTTAGGCTCCAACCTCTAGGGCACCAACCCTATCTTGTCAAGGCACCAACATTGGATTTAGGAGCACCAACTCCAAGGACATCAATCCTTCCAATTCTAGGCACTAACCCTATATTGTCAAGGCATGTTAGATAGTAATTCTCTACTCCCAAAATCTTCTTTACTGAATTTTGTCAACTTACAGCTTCACTGTAATCTCCATGCTACAGCATCAATGACAACCTATCTTTATATGAAGGAGTCTTCACAACTCTTCATACTATCCGCGCAGAGTCTGCAAAGTTGCCTTGTGATGATTTAAAATAGGCATCATGATCTTCAATAATGCTTCCAAGATTTATTGAACCTTTCCAACAAGATATTTGGGCTAAGCCTCAATGTATGCATAAAACAATTCTCTGTTTTCAAGCCGAGTCTATTTTTATTGTTGCAATAACTACTTTAGAAGCGATTGTCGTAGTATCTTACCTCCAAAGAACATACTTGCAAATACTTCAACAATGGTGTTGTCCACTACTCCCTTCAACTAATGACTAATGAAATCTTACTTGACTGGTCAAGGTCAAACATATTTTCGTCTTCCATTGCACCATTCGGCTTCCTTCTATCCTGCTGGACCTTCAGCTTTCTTTCATCTTGTTGGGCCTTTAGCCTCCTCCTTTTTTTTCTTATGTTGGACATACGGCATACTCTATTTCTTCCAAGTCTGTGAGACCTTCGACTTCCTATGTTTCTTACAGTTTCACCAAACCGTAAACTTCCCTTGTTCTCTATTGTATATGCCTGATACCCTTGATATTTGGCTTCCTTTTCGCTCGCTTGATCTTTCGGCTTCCTCTGTGCTCACTCTTTGGCTTCCTCTGTCTCTTCGAATTCACCAATACTCAAAGGACGTGTTAATTTGGAAGAGAGGCCAAATTACAAAAGTTTTTCATATTAAAAACTATATCAGAGAGGCCCTTTTTAATATTTATACAATAGACATATTATTTACGGAGGATTTCATATAAGAGAGGCTATACCCACAGGGAGGTCCCACATGCCATGTCACTACCTCAATTCGCAATCGCAACCCTTTGGCTTCACGATATAACTTTGTCGATGCCCCTATTTCCGACGGATGCGATATTCCAATAAGCTTCTTTTGATAACTCAATCGACTCCACAACTTATATCGCAATCGGTGGTCGGGTTCACAAGACTTATTGCAATCGGAAGTCCGGCGGTGTCAACCCTTTTGAACTTTGTGATTAAACGAATGCGATATTTAGTTAGAGTGGTTACCATAAACTGATCGGGTCTGCAGTACATATCGCAATTGGCAGATTTCAATGTTACATCTCTTCAAGATTTGCGATATGCAACAGATGCGATGTTTCCTTAGGACATATTATAATGGTGCAGCGGGTCTGCATACTTATATCGCAATCATAGAATTCAAGTGGCATTCCTTTTTAATACATGACTTCAAATTCAGATGCGATATAACATTAAATCATGTTGTAATGGTGTAACTGGTCCACAATAGTATCGTAATCGCAGTTTTTAATGTGACGTCCATTTATGGATTGCGATGTGAAGGTGTCGATACAAGTGGATGTGATATTACAATAGGGAGGTTTATAATGGAGTGATCGGGTTTGCACCTTATTTTGCAATGCGATGATCCTTTCATAACTTGCAATTTGGTATTCCAAGTGCGGGACTTCACGAGTGCAGGATTTCAAGGGTACTTTCCTACCCCCGCCCTTCCGACAGTTTTTGTTCATGTTGGCTCTTTCCTCGATGTGTGTGTTGATAATTGACAACAAATTAATGTAAATGTAAATTTGGGTAAATTATATTAGTTATTGACACGTCAGTTTCATACCGAATCAGCAGTTATGTAACTTAGGAGGCTCATATAAAACTGATGAATGCCCGAACTATTGTAACGGAGAATCATTTCATTGATTGAGTAGAAATTCCAATCCCATGCCTCATGGATGTTTCCTTGACACTCTGTCAAGGTTTTACCACGTAAATCCTGTGTTTTTACTTGTATGGTTATATTCAGTTTCATTATTTTCTTTCTTATTTTGTAACCTACGATAACTACAAATGGTATCAAAGCCAGGAGAGAAATTTGTTGTGTGTTAAAAACCAAAGGTGAACTAGCATGGAATGTTTTGCAAGGAGGAGGAGCTCTTTGCGTGTGAACCTGTGTCTTTGCTCTCTGCGTGTAAAATCAAGTTGGCCCTGTCTAGAACCTGCATGGAGCAAGGACTGCATGCATCAAGGAGAGCTTTGACCTCTACATGTTGTTGTCTAGAGGCTTGCGTGATGGGTGTCTATCGTTTTTTTTCCGAGGAGATAGTGCCTGCATGAAGGATCAGTCATGCCTCTGGGTGCTCCTCAAGGAAGCTGCCTGTAGTGCTGGTCAAGGAAGCTGCTCATGGCCCCCGTCGAGCAGAACCAGAGTTCCCTCTACGTGTTGGTCGAGGAAGAGAACCTAGGAGGAGCGTGGAACCACATGCACTGATAGGGAGGTCATTTGCTGCCTGAACCCCATTTCTACGCTACCAGAGCCATTTTCTCTCTGTGTGGTGGTCTTTCTGCTCTCTACATGCTCTCTGCGTCTACGTTGACCAGAGCGAGGAAACCAAAACATGTTGGACCTGCCTGCAAAGGAAGCCCTGTGCGGTTGTAAAGAGGCCCGTTCTTAG
This sequence comes from Pinus taeda, assembly GCA_000404065.3. Classification (NCBI taxonomy): domain Eukaryota; kingdom Viridiplantae; phylum Streptophyta; class Pinopsida; order Pinales; family Pinaceae; genus Pinus; species Pinus taeda. The sequence goes on from APFE030862004.1 coordinate 100,658, forward strand.
CATGCTGGCCACCTGTGTGTGAAAGGAGGGACCTACGTGCTGGCCAAGGAAGCGAGCATAACTGCAGCGAGGAAGAGTGCTGGCCATTTGCGTGTTAAAAAAAAATGGTAGTTTTTTTGCAAATCTGTTGAAGGGTTTGTTGTCTGGGTTACAGTAAAATAATTTGAAAGCAAATTTTCCACTTCAAAAAACTATAGTGGTTTTTTTTTAATTGAAGAAAAGAATTTCCCAGTTTATTGGAGAAATCATTTCCTAGTTTATCGGAGTAGGTTTTCTGTCCAATTTTTTTCTTTTAAAGAGAAACTCAAGTAACCAGGAAAACCTAGGAGGTGAAAGCCAAAAACACTAGAAGTTGGAAGACCGAAACCCTAGGAGGAAAGAAATGGCCAAGATGTCAAATGCAAAGTTCGAGGTGGAGAAATTCACCAGCAAGAGAAACTTTGCTCTATGGAAACTAAAAGTCAAGGATTTGCTTGTGCAACAAGGGTTGCACAAAGCTTTGGACGGGGCAAATAAGAAACCTACTAGCATGAAAGATTCGGACTGGGAGGACTTGGATGTCCGAGCTCTCAGTACCATCAGGTTATGCCTAGTGGATGAAGTTCTCTTCAACAATGTTGAAGAGAGTACAGCTTCAGGTTTATGGGAAAATTTGGAAAAACTATATATGACAAAGTCATTAACCAGTAGAATTTATTTGAAAAGACAACTGTATAGTCTTCGAATGAAGGAGGGTTCAAAAGTTGCAGAACATTTAAATGTTTTTAATACACTTATATGCCAATTAGAAAATATGGAAGTTAAAATTCAGGAAGAAGACAAAACTATAACCTTGTTGTGTTTTCTGCCTGAATCATGGGATCACTTCGTAACTTCAATCAGTTTGAGCACCGCTGATTCTTTGAAATTTGAATCAATTATGGGAGCTCTCTTGTATGAAGAAGTCTGAAGGAAATCCAGACTGAAACAACAACATCATAAGCCATGATAGCTAGAGGGTGGTCAAAGAAAAGAGGAGAAAAAATAAGGCGGTCTTACAAATCTAAATCAAAGGGAAAGAAGTGTAAGGCAAAATGTTGGCACTGCAATAAAATTGGACACCTGAAGAAAGACTGTTGGAAACGAAAAGAGTCTGATAACCCGAAGAAGGAAGCAAATCAGGTTGATTTAGGTATTATAGACGAAGTTTTATTTGTTGAAGAATTATGTATGATATATGAAACTTCACCTGTATGTAATGTCTCTCAGGGTTTTGAAAGCTGGCTGATAGACTCTGGTGCTTCTCATCACATATGTCCACACATAAATTGGTTTACTTCATATGAAGATGTAAATGGTAGTTTTGTGTTTATGGGTAATAATGTGTCATGTCAGACTGTTGGGATGGGGAATATCAGGATTAAAATGTATGATAACACAGTTAGAACATTAACTAGTGTTAGACATGTACCTGAATTGAAGAAAAAATTGATTTCTTTGGGAGTGTTGGATTTGGATGGTTATAAGTTTACAGGTCAGAATGGGGTGTTGAAAGTCTCTAAAGGCGCCCTAGTTGTTATGAAAGCAGAAAAGGTTGGAAATATTTACAGACTCAAAGGAAGTACTCAAGTTAGTGAAGAAGCGATTGTGTCAGAAAAAGAAGAAGAAGGTACTCGCCTATGGCATCAGCGATTGGGTCACATAAGCGAGAAAGGTCTTCAGATACTAATGAAATGTAAATCTCTTCTCGATCTAAAATCTTTGAAGTTGGATTTCTGTAAACATTGTGTGTATGGAAAATAGTGTAAACGGAGATTTAAAATTGGAAATCATAATAGTAAAGATATTTTAGACTATATTCATTCTAATCTGTGGGGACCATCTCCTGTTGTATCATATGAAGGTGCTCTATATTTTTTAACGTTTATTGATGATTTCTCCTATAAAGTTTGGGTCTTTATGTTGAAAAAGAAAGCTGATGTATTTAATATCTTTAAAAAATTTAAATTAATGGTAGAGAAAAGAATAGGCAAATCAATTAAATGTTTAAGAACTGACAATGGTGATGAATTCACTTTAATATAATTTGAACAATATTGTAAGGATGAAGGAATTGTTAGACACAAAACTGTTGTTTATACTTAGCAAAATGGTGTTGTTGAATGTATGAATCAGACTCTTATGGAAAGAGCCAGAAGCATGATTAGCAATGCTAACTTGCAAAAGGAGTTGTGGGCAGAAGCAGTATCCACTGCTTGTTATTTAGTTAACAGATCACCTTCGGTAGCAATTAATTGTAAAATTTCTGAAGAAGTTTTGTCTAGTCAGTCTTGTGATTATTCACATTTAAGGATATTTGGTTGTGATGCTTATTCTCTTATTCCTAAAAATTAGCATTCAAAATTAGATCCAAAATCGAAATGTTATGTCTTTGTTGGGTATGACTATGAGTGAAACGATACAGGTTATGGGATCCTACATCGCTGAAAATAGTCATTAGTAGAGATGTAACATTTGATGAATCTTCTCTTTTAAAATCAAATGTTGAAACAATTGAACAGAAACAGGTATCACCAAATCAACAAATTCAGTTGGAGGCTAGACCTTTCGGTGACAGTCAAAAGGAAGAAGAGACTTCTGGAGAAAAAGGTGTTGAAGATACAAAGGCAACTGTTGAAGTTTCTGAACCAATTCAGCTCCCAGTCACTCTAAGAAGGTCTACAAGGGAAAGAAAAACTCCCAAAAGAAGATTCTGCTTCATCTTTTGCTTTGATTATTGAAGATGGGGAACCTTCTTGTTATTAGGAAGCAGTAGATGACATGGATACTGAAAAATGGAAAACAGATATGGAAGAAGAAATGGATTCCTTAGCCAAGAACAATACCTGGGATCTTGTAGAACTTCTTGAAGGGAGAAGTGTTGTTGGATGCAAATGGGTCTTCAAACTGGAACGGAAAGTTCATGAAAGTATCGAAAGGTATAAGGCGAGACTGGTAACAAAAGGGTATTCTCAGGTTGAAGGTATTGACTTTCATGAGATTTTTTCACCAATTGTAAAACTGGTTTCTATTCGTACTATGTTGGCACTAACTACATTATTTAACCTTGAGTTACAGCAGTTAGATGTTAAAACATATTTTCTACATGGTGATTTGAATGAAGAGTTATATATGGAACAACCAGAAGGTTTTGTACAAGGCCGCAACAAAAGATTAGTTTGCAAGCTCAGGAAATCATTGTATGGTCTGAGGCAATCTCCCAAACAATGGTACAAGAAGTTTGACTCCTTCATGGTGAGACAAAACTTTATTAGAAGTGAGTATGATCATTGTGTATACTTCAAAAGTTTCAATGGCATATTCATCATCTTAGCTTTGTATGTTGACGATATTCTTATTGCAATCAAAAGCATGGAAGAGATCAACACGTTAAAGGCTCAGCTCTCTAGGATGTTTGATATGAAGGATCTTGGAGCAGCAAAACATATCTTGGGCATGGAGATACACAGAGACAGGAAAAATGGTAAGCTTTGGTTATCACAACAAAAGTATGTGGAGAAAGTACTTGAAAAGTTATGTATGTACAATGTGAAACCTATTAATGTTCCGTTAGCTTCCCATTTTAAGCTTTCTTTGGTTTTGAGTCCTAGAACTGATGAAGAAAAGCAGTATATGTCTCATGTACCATATGCAAATGATGTAGGCAACTTAATGCATGTGATGGTATCTACAATACATGACATTTCACTTGCAGTTGGAGTTTTCAGCAGGTTCAAGGCAAATCCTAGTGAATAACATTGGCGAGCAGTGAAATGGGTGCTTCGATATCTAGGAGGCACAAGTGACCATTGCATCATCTTTAATGGTAGTGAAGGATCAGTCTGTGGATATGTAGATGTTGATTATGCAAGTGATTTGGACAAAAGAAGATCTACTACAGGTTATGTTTTTACTCTTGCAGGCGAAGCAATTAGTTGGATGTCAAAGCTTCAAGAAACAGTTGCATTGTCCACTACCGAAGTAGAATATATAGCTACTTCAGATGCTAGTAAAGAAGCAATCTAGTTAAAGGGTCTACTTGATGAGATTGGAAGGACACAGGAGAAATTGAATGTACTTTGTGACGGTCAGAGTGTTATTCACTTTGCTACAAATCCTTCTTATCACAGCAGAACCAAACACATTGATGTAAGGTATCATTTTCTGAGACGTGATCGATGGCAGAAAAGTAGCTCTTCAAAAGGTCCATACACGGGTGAATTGTGTAGACATATTCAGAAAGCCAGTTACAGTAGAGAAGTTGTGATGGTGTTTAGCTTCTCTTAGCTTGCAAAAGAGATGATGGACGGGCATGGGCAAGGGATTAGGAAAATTATTGTCAAGGTGGAGTTTGTTGGTAATTGACAACAATTTAAGGTAAATGTAAATTTGGGTAACTTATATTAGTTATTCACAAGTCAATTTCATACCGAATCAGCAGTTATGTAACAAAGGAGGCTCATGTAAAACTGATGAATGCCCGAACTATTGTAACGGAGAATAATTTCATTGATTGAATAGAAATTCCAATCCCTTGCGTCGTGGATGTTTCCTTGACACTCTGTCAAGGTTTTACCACGTAAATCCTATGTTTTTACTTCTATGGTTATATTCAGTTTCATTATTTTCTTTCTTGTTTTATAACCTCTGGTAACTATAGTGTGTTCCTCTTTGCGAGACTTCTTAGGCATATATTACATGCAATACTCCTGATATGGCTCCTCCGATGTTAACTCCTTTGATATGTTGGCTCCTCCAATATTTCATGCGATATCTCTGATATGGCTCTTACTCATGGCTTGGCTTTCCTGTGGCTCCTCCTCGCTCTTCCGCTCTTACACTTTGGCTTCGTGATGGCTTCCGATGAACTTTTCCGATATGCTTCTCTTGCTCTAATAGGTATTCCTTTCACTTTCGATATCTCTTCTTTGACTTCTCTTGTTCTTGACTTCCAATGGCTTCCCTGATGGCTTTGCTTCTTGCTCATGTTTCTTCACGGATCTTCTCTGCTTCTCCTTGGCTTCATATCATCATTTAGTATCTAGAATATTGCTATATTGGCATCAATGACAATCTAGATTAACAATCTCCCCCTTTGTCATTGATGGCAATATTCTTCTTCTCTCCCCCTTTGATATCAGTGGCAAAGGAGCACTCAGGGACTCCACCTGTCGAACTGCTCCCCCTATCAAATTGCTTCTGTTCTTTATGAATAGTATATTTTTATGGGTATGTTACTCCCTTGTCGTGGTGCTCTTCTTTTTACTCAAGATAGAAGGATTGTTGCCTCATCATCAACTAGCACATTATCCCCTCTTCATGTCTCAGAACTACTTTATCATGGCTTTAACAATGCTTAAAGATGCTCCACTTCAATGCTTCCAAACAGATTGCAAATAGCCACACACCAAATGTTTAAGTCCAAGTTTTTATGCTTCAATCCATATTCTGTTGTCTCCACAGTTAGAATTAAGAGGCCTTCATAGTCTGAATCAAGAGAAAACGCCACTGAAATTCATATCTTTCTTCAAATCCAAGTTCCTTTGTATCTTTGTGCTTCTGCTTAAGTTACTGAGCTATATTCGAGTGCACAACATTATCCTTTCTATAGTCTTTTTGATGAGCCATATTTTCCTTGTGTTCTTGTAAAAGTCTCTGCAAGTTATCTCCACTAGCAGACTTTGATATCCAATCTGTGACTGTCTTATAAATACTTTTCACTGATTAGCATCTTTTTGTAATGCTTCAGTTTTGTTAGATGCTACCAACTACTCTTGCTTCAAGCTTCATTCCCAGATGTATCTGTTTGTTTGAATGTTTCCTCTATTTGTGTCCATAATTTGCCTATTCTCACATTAAATATCTGAGGCGAGACATAAACTTCTGTAATAACAAAAACATAGTTATTTGCCCTATTCTTCTAGTATTAGATGGCCTTCGCTACTGCTCCAATTTCTACTTAGTGATCAAGTGGAAGACATCTTCAACAACAGTCCAAAAAATAATTAAGAGGCCATGTTCTTCAATGTAGTGCTCCTGAGAAATGATCTATCAAAGAATGATAGTTAATATAGCTCATCAAGGATTTCATAAGGACCCTTTCACAAATAGCTTCTGCAATAACGATCAAGAATCACACGCTCCCCCTAACTCTATGCATCATCTCTGTTGGCGGAGTCTTCCCATCAAATGCTTAGATTGTCAAAGATCAGGCCAATAACATGTGTTGTTGGTTGGAGAGTTCAAAGGAATTTTGGATCGTATTTCCTTCCTTCTCCATACTTGTGTAACTTTCTTATTAGACATAGTTCTAACTTGAGAAGGTGCCCAAGTCAAGTTACAATTACGTGCCATATGACCAATGTTATGACACTTGAAGCATTCTATGTTGTTCATGAATAAGAATTCATGACTTCTTCTTGCAAAATTATTCCTTGGAGATTGACAGGGACCATTATATTTATCTTTGTGATATGCCCTACAATATTTTGCCATATGTCCAAAGTTTGTACAGGAATAACAATAACCAAGAAATAAACTTTGGTACCTGGGAGATGGAGATTTCCTTGATGTACTTCTGAAGTCTTTCTGCCTTGAGATCCTTTGATGATAACCATTGCTTCTCGCATCCTTGACATTATCTACGTTTCTTCTTGGAACGGGATTCTTCCATTGTTGCCTTAATTTTTCTCCTTACCTTTGCTGGAACTGGGAGCATCAACATTTCTTTCTGGCTTCCTCACATCCCTTTTGTTTGAAGCATTATCATTCTTGTTTAAGGATTCACCTGCATACCCGAGACCTAATTTATCAAATGGACATATTTGATGGTTGAGCATGTCATCCAAGGCTTGAGAGCTCTTCGAGATTTTGTCCATCCCTTCAACCTTTTTCCTAAGGGACACAACATCTTCCAATCTTTCACAATCATTATTCTTCTTAGAAAGTTGTTTCTCAGTTTCTTCCTTGATATGAGTAGCTTCATTTGCTTCTATTTTAAGAGAGATGATATCTGATTTCATTTTGAAGATTTCTTCATTTTCCTTTGCTAGAATGATCTCCATTTCTTCCTTGATCCTTGTAGATTTGCATGTTTCGGCTTTGAGAAGGTTGATGTTAGATTTTAATTTGAACATTTCTCCATCCTTTGCTTTTAGTTGACATATCATGATGTTTCTCTCCTTTTTTATTTCATCAACCTGTCCTTCTATCATTGCAAATGCTTCCATTGTCTTCTCAACTCCTTGTGCTAACTTTCTTACTTCTTGTAGTTGATATTTGAGAGAGGAGACCTCTACCTTGTACTGAGCAATCTCTTCTTCAAGTTTGTTCAAGCTCTTGTCCCTTTGTTCAAGTTGACTTGACAAGGTATCTTCCCATTTCTTTGCTTTATCCAATTGATTTGTCATGGATATGACTTCTTCATTATGCTTTCTTTTTCTTTGATAAAATTCCTTCTTAAGTTTGGCAAGCTCTTCATCCCTTTCTTGTACTTGAAGCTTGACAAGGTCAAGTTTCTTCCTTGTTTGGTCTTGGTCACCAGCTAGTGATTTCATATTAAGTTCCTCATTTTCTTTTTTCAAATTGATAATCTCTTCCATGGAAGCCATAATTTTAGCTAGGATATCTTCTACGAAATCTTTTTCATTCTCTTCATCTTCTAGGTCTTCTTTATCCTTGATGTCATCATTCTCATTTTCAGCTTCTATGATGGGTTCCGGATTTCCTTCTTGGTTTCCATCGTATTCTTGATTGGTGGTCAGGTCAATGCTCCTTTTGAGCGAAGATCATGAAGTTTTCCCCATATACCCTTTGCTGACGAACATTTTCCTAAGTTCTTCTTTATAGAATCAGCTAGCCCATTCAATATTGCCTTCATTGATTTTGCATTGTACTCCTTGGATTCTTGATCCATCATGCTATCAACAATCACTGATTTCTAGATTTCAGTGCCTTGAGTCTTTAAGAAATAACTCATTCTTGCTTCCCATATATTAAAGTTTCCATTGAACCATCGAGCCTTCTCAAATTGATTGTCTTCTATTTCAATGGTAGAGGGAGACACATCTTTAGGAGGATTGGAGAATTTCTTCCTTGGCTTCGCCATTTGTGTTCTAAAGATCAACCTTCAAGCTGTTAGGCTTTGAGTGAAGGTACTGGCTCTGATACCAATTGTTGGAAATACTGAGAGGGGGGTGAATCAGTATTTCTTTTCAATTGTTATTTTTACCACTTAAATCATGTATATTTAGAACACAAAAATGAACAATAGGAATAGATGTTTTTATTCATATAATCTTTACAATAAAACAATACAATATATATATATATATATATATATATATATATATATATATATATATATATATATATATATATATATAATAATATATATATATGGCTTCAATCTGTTGCCAAGCACCAACTTGGTCTTTTGTGAGGTTCCAACCTCTAGGGAACCAACCCTGTCTTGTCAAGGCACCAACCCCAAGGGCTCTGACCCTATCGTGTCAAGGCATGTTAGATAGTAATTCTCTGCTCCCAAAATATTCTTTACTGAATTTTGTCAATTTACAGCTTCATTGTAGTCTCCATGCTACAACATCAATGACAACTTGTCTTTATATGAAGTAGTCTTCACAACTCTTCATATTGTCCACACAGAGTCTCCAAAGTTACCTCATGATGATTTCAAATAGGCATCATGATCTTCAACAATGTTTCCAAGATTTGTTGAAGCTTTCCAACAAGATATCTGGGCTAAGCCTCAATGTATGCATAAAAAATTCTCTGTTTTCAAGCCTGAATTTTTATTGTTGCAATAACTGCTTTAGAAGTGATTGTCGCAGTATCTTACCTCCAAAGAACATATTTGCAAATACTTCAAAACTGGTGTTGTCCACTACTCCCTTCAATTGAGGACTAATGAAATCTTACTTGACTGGTCCGAGGTCAAACAGATCTTCGTCTTCCGCTGCGTCGTTTGGCTTCCTTCTGTCCTGCTAGACCTTTGGCTTTCTTCTGTCCTGCTGGGCCTTCAGCCTCCTTCTATTTTCTGTTATGTTGGACCTACGGCATACTCTATTTCTTCCAAGTGTGTCAGACCTTCGGCTTCCTCTATTTCTTATAGTTTCACCAAATCGTAAACTTCCCTTGTTCTCTGTTTTATACCCCTGACCTTTGGCTTCCTTTTCGCTCACTTTATCTTTCGGCTTCCTCTACACTCGCTCTTCAGCTTCCTCTGTCTCTACAAATTCACCAATACTCAAAGGACGCCTTAATTCCAAAGAGAGGTCGAATTACAAAAGTTTTGCATATTAAAAGCTATATCAGAGGCCCTTTTTAATATTCATACAATAGACATATTATTTACAGAGGATTTCATATAGGAGAGGCTATACCCACAGGGAGGTCCCACATGCCACGTCACTACTTCAATTGGCAATCGCAACTTTCAGAAACTCCCGTAATCGCAACCCTTTGGCTTCAAGATATAGCATTGTCGATGCCCCTATTTCCGACGGATGCAATATTCCAATAAGCTTCTTTTGATAACTCAATCGGGTCCACAATTTATATCGCAATCAGCAGTTGGGTTCACAAGACTTATCGCAATCGGCAATCTGATGGTGTCAACCCTTTTGAACTTTGCAATTCAATGGATGCGATATTTAGTTAGAATGGTTACCATAAACTGATTGGGTCCGCTGTACATATCGCAATCGGCGGATTTTCAATGTTACATCTCTTCAAGACTTGCGATATGTGACGGATGTGATGTTTCCTTAGGATGTATTATAATGGTGCAACGGATCTGCATACTTATATCACAATCGCAGATTTCAAGTGGCATTCCTTTTTAATACATGACTTCAAATGCGGATGCGATATAACATTAAATCATATTGTAATGGTGTAACGGGTCCACAATAATATCACAATCGTAGTTTTTAATGTGACATCCATTTATGAATTGCGATGTGAAGGTGCCGATACACGCGGATGCGATATTACAATAGGGAGGTTTATAATGGAGCAATCGGGTCCACACCTTATTTTACAATGCGACAAGCCTTTCATAACTTATGATGCGGTATTCCAAGTGCAGGACTTCACAAGTACTTTCCTACCCTCGCTCTTCTGACAGTTGTTGTTCTTGTTGGCTCTTTCCTCACTGCGTGTTCCTCTTTGTGGGACTTCTTGGGCATATATTACATGTGATACTCCAAATATGTCTCATCCAATGTTAAATCCTTTGATATGTTGGCTCCTCTGATATTTCATGCGATATCTCTGATATGGCTCTTACTTTTGATCATATGTTGACACCTAATCCGAAACGGATGGGTGAACTAGACAGTCATCCAGAAGATGAACTGATCCGCCTGTATTTATGTATATAAATATATGTCAGCTAATGAATAATATCAAGTCAGTTTTCTCTCGCTCATTCATTCTGAAGTTACCCTGGCCTGACATGGTATCAGAGCACAGGTCCCAGAAATAATTGTAACTCCTGCCTGAGAGCTGCTCAGTCTCTCTGACATCCCTGAAATAGCTGAAGACTGTCGCTGCCTGAAGACTGCCGCTGCCTGAAGACTGTCGCTGCCTGCAAACGCCTAGAATCGGTAACGTATGGAATGATTCCTGCGCTGTTATGAAGGATTGAATGGTGTATATGAAACGTTTTGGAAATTTTTCCGCTGCCTGTACTCCCAAAAGATTCATTCACTGCCTGTAACTCCTGCCTGACATTAGCGTTTCATTCACTGCCTGTAACTCCTGCCTGCCTAGCGTTTTCATCCATTGCCTCGGCTACCCATCTGTTTGCTCTTTCAGGCATTCCCCGATTCCCTCACGCGTTCGAAGTAGCCCATCTGCCGTGGCGCTGTGGGTACTGTTCCATAGCATGTCGAATCACTTTTTGTTACTGTCTTAAAGTGGACACTACGGTTCAAGCTTCTTCTCGAATTGATATCCGATCTTTCGGTTATAATTCAATAAATTTCTGTGGACTATAATAGAACATGTCTCGCAATAATTTTTAGATGGCTCAATAGAACTTGGGCGGTGTTGCGGATTTCTTTAACGCCAGCCTCAAAATCCTTAGAAGCAGGATCTGCGAGTCCTTATTACAACATTATGTTATAATCCTTTCCGCCTTATGGGCTCCTTCATTCACAGATATTGAAGATTGATTTTGCGAAACTTACAAAGCCTTCTACGAAATCCGAAAGCCGTGTCAAAGGTGCAGAGCCAAGGACGATTTTTTTCATGGAACCCTAATCTGGAGCCCTATCGAACTATGAATTTCGTATCATAGTTGCTGTTGGGGAGGGCCGTGAGAGAGAGGTATATGTTTTTTTTTTAAATCTGGTGTTTTAAATCTGGTTTTTTTATATCACAGTGTGCGTGTGGATTGAGTCTATAAAGCAGAATTTTAAATGATATATGGTGACTTTAAAGAAGCAGAATTTTAAATGATATATGGTGATTTTAAAGAAGCAGACTTTTAAATGATATATGGTGATTTTAAGCTGAGACAAATATGGTGATAACAGAATTTTGAATATGGAATGATTTTGCATATATATATGGTGATATAAGGCAGATTTTAAATGATTTTTCTCCATAACAAAATCTTTTTAAAGCAGAGATATACATAGTAATTCTCCATCATTTTTTCAAAGCAGCAGAAGTTTTTTAAGAGTATTTTTTCCATCAGAAGTATATATCAGCAAAAGTTTTTTTGTCAGCAGAAGTAACCTTTACAGAATGCATTCAATCATCTCTATGATAGGAATAGTTCTCACTGGCAAGGAGAACTATCCTGACTGGTCCCGAATGGTACAGCACACTCTCATTTTCAATGAGCTGTGGAAAGGAGTCTGTGTCAGAGAAGGAGACAGTGACCCAGAAAAGCCTACATCA
>APFE030862004.1:131193-144978 GCA_000404065.3 Pinus taeda
TTTCACCTTGGTTGACTATTTGGGCATGTAAATGATGGATTCTTGTGTAAATTTCATGGAATTAGATACTTTTACTCTTCTTTATCACTTCTAGAAGCTTCTTTGATGTAAATAGTGAATATTTAATGCATAGATAGGCTTCCTAAGTTTTAGAGGCAAGTTGTTGAGCTGGCCTATTATCTAGTGACTGATTTAGAATTAGTTGCAACAGCTCCTAGGAAGCTGAGCTCGACCCCTAGAGGTGGCGAAAGAAGTTAGACCTTCTATATTATGCCTTCTCTTTCTCATTTTCATGGTTGGACTCTAGAGGGAGAAGCTTTATTGTATTTTTGACTTATATTTCTGCAATTTGAGGAAAAGGAAGGCCAGGGTTTTGCAGACTTCATTGTGGATTCTTGTGGATTATTATGTTGATGGTGTGTTTCCTACTTGTCATTTTAAGTGTGTTTATGTGTTCCATTTCTTAATCTCTTGCTGCTATTTAAACAAAGGAAGTGATAAAGTTTGAATTCATGCATGCCATGCTCAGCTTTCAATTTTGTTTAAAATTTATGTTTTCCACTGTCTAGAGAGGATTCGAATTCATTGTTTGCCCTCTTTAGCTTCTCTTAATTCCTCCTTGATCATCTCTTTCAGCTAAAGGCATCAGCATAAACTCCTACCTTGCCCCAAAGACCCACCTGCAAAAACTGAGCTCAATCCCCGCACCCTGAATTGCACTCCCTCCAATTGCCACCAAAAAACCCAAAAACTTTAAATCAACCCCCCTTATCAGTTTACTAGCCTAAAATCCTTGTTCCTAATTGGTCAACTCAATCCTATTGAAAGATCTACCGAGTTTGACCGGAGAGAGCCTTCTCATACCCCGTAGGGCTAGCTACGAGGTGAAATGGTTTGATGTAGCTTTGAGGTTTGTCTATCTCAGCCTAGGTGAAATCTCAAATGCTAACAATTGGAAAAAGGCATGGAGGGACCACCAAATGTATATATTTCAAATTAAAGATATATGTTGAAGAAAAATGGGATATAGTTTGGATAAAGCTCGATAATTTCGAACCTACTCACAATAAAGGTATTCCCAAAAACAAAAACAAAAAATCCCCACTTATCCTTTTATAATATTAATATGTCCTCAATTTACTCTAAGGTAGAGGGCCTTATAGGATCTCCAAGTTATAAGAACATAATGGTTATGAAAATCTCCCCTAATATTCCCTCGGGAACAATATACCTTCTACCAAAAGTAGAAGAACTATGATCGAAAGGAGCCAAGGGAAAGTAAATTTTAAAACACAAGAGTCTAAAGGCATTACCCAAGTTATTTCCACTTCAATCTTTTTATATATATCAAAACAATAAGCTATAGGGAGAAATCCTACAAAATATAACCTAAGATTTGGGGAAGAAAACCAACAAAATGAAGAGCAGGTGATAGATATGGGACTAGGTCTAGACTCTAGTTTAGATTCCTCAATGGGTAGGAAATCCTTTATGTCAACAACAATAAAGAAGGAAAAGAAATTATGTAAGAGAAACAAATGACAATTGGGGGGTGCCTTAGAGTAGAGAGTGACTCAATGAGGGTTAACCCATGATTGCTCTATCTTTAAATGAAAAAAAGGATAGGGAGAACCGACAAAAAACTAGCCCTCAATAGATTTTTTTCCTTTCTTAAGCGTAAAGTAATTATGATCCAAGACACAATGTGCGGGGGTCTTCTTCCCTAAATGGGTGTATTTTTTTCTCTCTATATTTTAGAGCTCTAAAGGCATATTACCCAGATGGAATAACTTTATAAATCTTAGATAATCTTTGCTTTTAATGTTGGCATTCAATCTTAATTGTAGTTTAAGGAACTTGGAAAATCCTTTTCCACTATCAATCCTTATGGTCTATGAGAAGATAGAGGTGTCTTCTCTGATAATATTTACACCTTGCGTTGGTTGAAGGCTAACAGTGTTATTTTGGGAAGGAATAGTTTATCATCAAAACAAGAGAAATATGGGTAGTAAATGGTACATTGGATCCTTTTGTAGAATGCTTTTTACACATGAATTAGGTCTATGTCATGTATAATCCATTAAGTTAGTTCCCACCTAAAGGAATTTTAGGCATGGGAATGGAGGGGTTTCTAAAAGGATGGATAGGTTTAAGGTGGATAAAAGGTCATGGATAACTTTGAAAAAACAAAGCCATGGGTGAGGGATGGTGGAGCTTTAGATCGCCTACCAATCCTTTACATATTGCAAAGGAGGGGGAAAACCCAAAATCCCTTAAATCTAATACTAAATGGTTGGCAAATGAGTATTTCAAGAGTTTGGCGTGTTAGAATTAGATGAAATTTGATTCCTAAAATGGAAACTCAATTATGGATCAAGTTGCATAAAATATAAAGAAATTGAAAAGGTAACAATAGAATGGGAAAAAAACATCTCATATCTAAAAGGAGTTACTAGAGGTTGAACCTCAAATTATAAATGTATTTGAACGGAACAAGGAAGGAAGCCTTTGTAAAGAGGAGAAATCCAAATTGGAGTTAGAGGGACATAAGAAAACACCATTGGAATGATAAAATTCCAAAGGAATGATGAAAAGTAGGACAAAATGGGTCACAAAAGGGGGATTAGCACAAAATTCCTCTAAAATTATGTAAAACATAGGAAATATATACATGGTATATGGAACATAAGGAAGGATGATGAAATATAGCTATGAACATTGTTAATTTTGGCAACTAGGGCCAAACTTCACCTTGGAAAACTCATATTTTATTAGATTCCTCTCTCCAATAGGTGTACAATTTATCTAAAGATCATCCCATTCTAACATGTACAATTGGAATTATGAATTTATTTTTATTATGGATAAATTGTCAAGGTCAGCAACCAAACTAATGTAGGCTCAGAAGCCCAACAGTCACATCTATTCATCCTCAATGTTTTCATATAAATACAAGGTGCATCCTCCTCATTTAGACACCTCACTCACTTCACACATCTCTCTCTTCTTGATTGGGTATGTATTTATGAGGCTTCACTCTCTCCACATGTGCGAATAAGGGATTGTTCTTTTGTTGTCCCTGTGTTGACCAAAGTTGAACAAAAATTGCAGAAGGTTGTTTTAACCAGTGTTGACCATCTTTGACTGTGATTTTGTGTGGGGTATTTCTGTTTGGGCAGGCCACAGTTTTGGGCACGAAATCTGAGGTTGTTTGACCTCTCTTTGACCAGAATTTACTGTGGTAGGGTTTGTTGCAACGTCGACTTTTTTTACCAAATTTGACTGGACTTTTCATACTATTTTTTGGGCTGATTTGACTTGTTATTGGTGGCCAAGTTGACCGAGTTTGATTGATTTTTTTGGAGGTCAAAATCTTCCCTATTGACTAGCATTGACTTTCTTGTTAGGGCTTTCTGTTTCTGATGTGGAACCGATCAGATTTCACTGTGATTGGGCAAGTGAATATTGCATCTCTCTCTCTCTCTCTCTCTCTCTCTCTCTCTCTCTCTCTCTCGCTTGAACTTTTGAAGAATTATAAGAAGAATTGATCAAGGGTTTCCCACATTGGGGCTTGTCCCTGGCTGGTGCCATATCCCGTATCCTCTTGTCTTGGCTTGTCTTCTGCTATTATTTTTTATGTTTTATCTGCATTTTACTATTAAGTTTGATTATCATGATAAGTTTGATTATCATGCATGGAAGATGTCTCTTGATTTGACATTAGAAGAGCAAGAGGTTATGGATTATGTGCAGGGAAAGATTTCAGAACCTCCTTCAAATGCACATGTTGCTACTAAGACAAAGTAAAAGAAGGGCGAAGTCAAAGCCAAGAATATCATCAAGGATTATATTCATAAACATTTAGTTGCTTACATATTGAATTTGAACACATCAAAAGAGACATATGACAGGTTGGTTGGCATGTTCAAATCTAGCAATGCAAACCAAATTATTTTCCTCAAGAACAAGCTAAAGGATATAAAAAAGGGAAGAAATGAAGATATTCAATCCTACTTCATGAGGATTATTGAGATCAAAAATGATATTCTTTCAATTGGAGAAGATATTGCTGATAGGGAGCTTACTCTCATTTCCCTTGGAGGAATCCCTCGTGAATAGCACGTGTTCAACACTACTATTCTTAAAAACGAAAATATTCCAAATTTTGAAGAATTCCTGACTAGATGTTCTCAATAAGAAACAAGGATGATGGAACTAAATATGCCTTCAAATAGGAATGATCCTACTGCATTCTCTGCTCATGCTAAAAAGAAGAAAAATGCAGGTTCAAAGAAGCAATGTCAAGGAAGGTCGGGTTTCAAAAATGGAAGGAAGGGAAGATGCTTGATTTCCAACAAGTTTGGTCACTATGCTAGGGAGTGTCCTAATAGAAGGGATACACCTCATGATGATGAAAACCACAACAACAACAATTTCCGAGGAAACAACAATCAAAGGAATGGCAGATTCAGCAACCAAGGGAAAAGGAATGCTCTTGCTCCTCATCAAGGAAATGGTCGTCCTCCCAAGAGATCAAGAAACACCAGGTATGATGAATCTAATGTTGTTGATAACAAGCAAAATGAATTGTATCTTATATCTACTCTCTCTACTGCATCTCTTCTGAACAATTTGGGAAATTGGTTGATTTATAGTGGTGCCTCAAGGCACTTCACTGGGTATAAGGAAGTTCTTTCAAATCTAATTGAGAGGGATACAAATTTGTAAATTATCCTTGGAGACAATGCCACCTATCCTATGGATGGAGTTGGGAATGTTACTCTTCAATTGAATCAAGGTAACACCATTCATCTCAAGAAGTACTATATGTACCTAATCTAAATAAGAACCTGGTATCTATCTCGGTGATGGAGGACAAAGGATTCAAGGTGGCATTCATTGATGGAAAGGTACGTGTGTGGAATAAGAATTTCAAAGATGCATTTATGCTTGGCTTTAGGGCTGATAGCCTATATCAAGTTGGAGGAAGCCCATTGGGAGCTATGTCTTGCAACACCACTTCAATCCGAATTATGGCACCGGAGGTTTGCTCATCTACATTATAAGTCTCTACTCGATGTGAGGAAGATGGTGACAGGTATGCCCGAATTTAAAGTAGAACATGAATATGTTTGTTAGGGGTGTGCCAAAGGAAAGAATACAAAGAGACCATTCCCCTCAAGTAATAGCAAGACTACTGACATATTGCAAGTGATTCATTCTGATCTATCTGGTGCAATTCCCGTGAACTCGTTAGGAGGATATTTATATTATGCTATATTTAGGGATGATTTATCTCGCAAGACTTGGATGTATTTCTAGAAGAAGAAAGATGAAGTATTCTCATGGTTCTGTTCTTTCAAATCTTTGGTCGAAAATCAAATTGGGAAGAAGATCAAAATATTGAGGACCGATAATAAAACCGAATATGCATCAAATGAGTTCAAAAATTATTATAGAGAAGTTAGCATCAAGAGGGAGACTACTACCGCATATATTCTTAAGCAAAATGGTGTTTTTGAAAGGAAGAATCGTTCTATCATAGAAGCCACTTGTGCCATGCTTCATGATCAAAGCCTTCCAAATTTCTTATGGGCCAAAGTTGCATACATCGTCGTGTATGTTCAAAATAGATGCCCTCATCAAGCGTTGGACTCCAAAACTCCCGGAGAAGTTTTCAATGGTAAGAAACATGATGTTTCTCACTTTAGAATTTTTGGTAGTCCCATATATTTTCATGTGCCAAAAGAAAAGAGAAACAAAATGGATTCTTCTAGAAAACTTGTAATGTCCAATGTTGAAGAACCAATGGATCCCATTGATCCACCCCCTCATGAGCCCTCCTCCTCAAAAAGTAGACCCTCATTGCTTAGGGAGACTCTCGAAGATGCCGAGAGACATGTTGCACCTAGGGGGACATTTCGTGAAAGCAAGAAGCTGAATAGGTACCAAGGGTACTTAACTGCATTGAGCGCCATTATTCAATCTGAGCCTTGCACATTCGAAGAAGTTGCAAAGCACCAAGTTTGGAAGGATGCAATGAACGAAGAGTATGATTCAATTATAAAGAATGATGCTTAGGATGTGGTCCCTAGACCCAAGGAAAAATCCGTTGTCACCTCAAAATGGCTCTACAAGATCAAGCATGGAGCTGATGGAAGTGTTGAAAAGTTCAAGGCCAAATTCATTTCTTGAGGCATCTCTCAAAAGAAAGGTGTAGATAATGATGAGATATTTGCACTGGTTGCCCACTACACCACCATTTGTTCAATCATTGCCCTTGTTGCCTCGCAAGCATGGAATCTACACCAGATGGATGTCAAAATTTCCTTCTTGCATGGTTCACTAAAAGAGGAAGTTTATGTAAAACAAGATGAGGATCTTGAAGTTCAAGATCGTCAAACACATGTATTTCAGGTTGAAGAAATCCCTCTATGGGTTGAAGCAAGCACCCCAGCCTTGGTATGAGAGGATCGATAACTATCTAATGAAGCTAGGATTTACGAGAAGTGAAGTTGATCCAAACCTTTACTTTCAGGTTGAGAACGATAGACCTCTCATCTTGGTACTCTATGTGGACAATCTCTTTGTGACAGGTGCAGACCCTCTTATTCATAAATGTTAGAGGGAGTTGGCTTCTGAATTCAAGATGAAGGACCTAGGATTGATGCATTACTTCCTAGGGTTGGAACTCTAGCAAAAGCCAGGTGAGATTTTCCTTTCTCAAGGAAAATATATTGTGAAGATACTTGAAAGATTTGGGATGGTGGACTGCAAGCCTGAGACTACTCCGATGGAACTTAACTTCAAGAATTTATGCGGAAGTGTTGTTGGGCCCTTTTTTTGGAAATCCTTATGAGTATCGTCAACTCGTGGGGGGCCTGATGTTCTTGGTGAACTCTTGTCTGGACATATGTTTTGCAGTGAATACATCGAGTCAATTTATGGTTGAGCCTCATCACATACAGTGGATTGCTGCCAAGAATCTCTTGAGATATCTTCGGGGCACAATCACTTATGGACTAAGATACATTGTCGAGAATGTGAGGCTCCATGGTTACTCTGATGCAAACTGAGCTAGAAGTATGGTGGATTGTAAAAGAACATCTGGATGTTGCTTCTCTCTAGGTTCTGCTTCGATATCATGGATGAGCATGAAGCAGAAATTGTTTTCCCTGAGCACTGCTGAGGCTGAATACATTGTTGCTAGTTTACCCTCCTATGAAGTTGTTTGGTTGAGGAAGCTCTTTATTGAGCTGTTTGGACATGTGTTGGATACCACCATGATCTTTTGCGACAGCCAGCGTGGGATTCGTCTTTTAGATAATCCCATGTTTCATGGCCACTCCAAGCATATTTATATTAGGTACCATTTTATCTGGGATATGGTACAACAGGGAGCAATAAGGCTCCAACACATTGGGACTAATGATCAGGTCGTTGATATTCTTATGAAGCCCTTGGGGAAGGTCAAATTCTTAACCTTCCATGAACGACTTGGATTCGTGGAAAGACCCTTTTATGAGGGTCTCGTATGAGATGGATGTTGAGCTCTAGGAGCTCCAAGGGGCTAGGGGTACTTCTTAGAGTGATGAATGACCATAGAGTGAGTGGTTCACCTTGCCCTAATGGTGCACAATGTATAGGGTGAGTGGTTCGCCTTCCCTAATGGTGTGCGATGTATAGGGTAAGTGGTTCACCTTCCCCTGTGATACCCCATGGTTGCATTCGCATAGGTTGAGTGGTTCACCTTCTCCTATGGCATATGAGCAATATGAGTGGTTCACCTTCTCGTATTAGCACATCCTACCCATGCAGTCTGGGACTCATGGGAAGTACCTCTCATCTAGACAATGAGTATGGAAATGAGGATAGGGACGATATTACTATCGATGGATGCTTCATGTACTACCATACTCTCTATGCTAGGATGTTGATATTGATATGGGATCAATGGAAACTGACTTCGGGTCAGTTAAGAGTGGTATGACACTCTATTATTGGAGACCGACTTCAAGTCAATGGAGCATGGTATGATACATTCTCGATCATTTCTTCTTTCTTCATTGTTCAACAGAGCAAAGACAGCGATGGTACAGATTGTTAGACGGTTTGGCATGTGAAGTTCTCCCTAGTTGAGATGCAGTGTTAATGTTGGCAACTAGGACCAAACTTCACCTTGGACAACTCATATGAGGCAGCTCATATGTTTATTGGATTCCTCTCTTTGAGAGGTGTAGGATTGATCTAAAGATCATCTCATTCTGACATGTACAAATGGAATTATGAGTTTATTTTGATTATGGATAAATTGTCAAGGTCGGCCAGCAAACTAATGTAGGCTCAGAAGCCCAACAATCACATTTATTCATCCTCAATGTTTGGTGTCTCCTCCTCATTTGGACACTTCACTCACTTCACACATCTCCCTCTTCTTGATTGGGTACGGCTTTCTGAGGCTTCTGTCTCTCCACAAGTGCGAAGAAGGGACTGTTCTTTTGTTGTCCCTGCATTGACCAAAGTTGACCGAAAATTGCAAAAGGTTGTTTTAACCATTGTTGACCATATTTGACTTCGGTTTTGTGTGGGGTATTTCTTTTTGGGAAAGCCATAGTTATGGGCATGAAATCCAAGGTTGTTTGACCTATGTTTCACTAGCATTGACTGTGCTAGCGTTTACTACAGCGTTGACTTTTGTTGACCAGATTTGACTGGACTTTTCGGATTTTTTTGTGATGATTTGACTTGTTGTTGGAGGCTGAGTTGACCGAGTTTAACCAAGTTGTTTTGGAGGTCAAAATCAGCCTTGTTGACCAGCGTTGACTTTCTACTTAGGGCTTTATGTTTCTGTTGTTTTACTGATTAAATTTCACTGTGATTGGGAATATTTCATATTGTACTCTCCATCTCTGCTAAACATTTAAAAAACTATAAGAAGAATTGATCAAGGGTTTCCCCACATTGGGTTTTGTCCCTGGCTGGTGACATATCTTGTGCCCTCTTGTCCTCTAATGTTATTGTTAATGTTCTATCTTCATTTTACTATCAATTTGATGTGATTGCTAAACTGAATATTAATAATGGGCTAATAAGAAAATTGAAGTAAAATTGTCTAAGCATAGAACATACCATTGTCTTTAAAAATTAACAAAGACTCTAGGAGATAACAAAGGCAAGAGTAGGGCATTTTGAAAGGATATTTCAAGTTCCAATGAGGGAAAATATTGAAGACATTCAAAATGAGTCCTCATTTTCCAAGGCTCATGGTAGATATATAAAATGAGGATCAAGAAGCATAAGTCTCTAAAGAAGAATTAAAGGTAAGAATGGAATCCTTTGAAAAGGTAAAAAGGGATACAATGGAATTCTACTTGGGATATCATGATAGGATATAGGATGGGTCACTGGGAGTAGTAGATGAATCAATGTCCTCTAAGAAAGTGGTGGGAGCCCTAAATTCAACCTTTATAGCTCACATTTATAAGAAGAACAACCATGAAGCTTTTGAATACCATAGACCAGTTTCCCTATGCAATTAAATCTAGTAAATAATGGCCAACAAGGTAAGGATATTATTCTCATATGTTATCTCACAATGAATAGTTTAGCTTTTTGCATAACAAATAGATTCATGGCATGGTAGAAATGGCCCAAGAAAGCCTTCACTCCATAAAGGTAATAATATTAGCTATGGTGCTTAATTTCAACCTAGCTAAGGAACATGAAAGAGTTAGTTCCATTTATCTAGAGATATTTTTTATTCATATTGGAATATCTACAAGTTATAAATATTTGGGCCACTTAACTTCAACTTCATTTGCAGTGATGATTAATGGATCAATCTCTATATTTTTCTATCCTTAATGGAGACTAACATAGGCATTCCCTATGTCACATTTTTTTCTCATTGATTGTTAAGTGCTTAGGTATGATGGTAGAAGCACATAACAAGGAACCATAAAAGGTTTCAAATTGGGGCGTTCCCTTTCTCTCTCCCCTTTACCATTTGTGCATGATGTTATTTTATTTTTCCTTAGATCTATAATATAAGAAAAAATGTATAAGGAAATCCCATATTTATGTTATAGAGCAACATGAATGGAATCTAATGTTCACAAATATTCCATGTTATTCAATGGTTTGGAGGCGAACAAGAAAGACAAATACTTCAAATTCTCCCTTTCAATATATCTCCTTTTGACAATGGTGTCAAGTATCTAGGGTTCATGTTGAAACCAAATGACTATAAGTTTAAATTTTGGAAATGAGCTTATGAAAAAATAAAAAGCAAAGTCCCTAACTAGTGTCACGGATAGTTATCAAGCGGAGAAAGAGTACCCTATTTAAATTAGTGCTAGAATCAATCCTTATATATTGCCACTCGTTAACGTATGTCCTAACAGGTATATTCGAAAAAAATAGGAAGAAATTATTTAACTTCCCATCAACAAGGAGAAAAAGAAGGGAAGGTATCCCTTTTGCATAATCAAATAAGGTAGCAATATCCAAGGGAGCAAAGGGTAATGTTTAAGAACATTCATTGCTTTGAATAAGCCTTGGTAATAAAATGCTTTTTAATATTGATGAACTATGAAGGGTTATGAAAAATGATGATTTAAAATTTTATTGATACTTTGTCAATGGATCATTGGATTAGGGGTTATCTAAGTCAATTGTGGGGGATTTGACTATATGGATAGTATTAATTAAATATTTTCCTTTAATAAGGAACTAGTTGGCATGGAGAGTAGGTAAAAGGGAAAGAGTGAGATTAGGAGAGGACCTAGTAGTGGGTTGTGTAGGGATTTATATGTTATATAAGGCTCCAATTAACTTTCTAAATAGACAAGATATTCATTAATTCAGAGAGGTAGATTTAGATACGAATGACATTCAAAACTGTTAAATTTTAGGGTTAGATTGTTCTTTGTTGTAGATAATTGCATTTTTAAACATTTTCAATAGTTTTACATTACATTCACCCCATAACATCATATCCTCATTATTAATTATGTACAAAGAACAATAACATCAATAATGTAGTGGAATAGTAAGGAACAATAGAATAAAAGCATACACAATAGAGACATTGGGATTTTGGTCAAAGACCAAGGAAAAACTCCACAAGGGGGAAAACTAGAATCAAATTTTTTTCTTCTATTAGATATTCATCAAATTTTGGTTGTGATGCAAAGTAAAATAAGAATTAGGCGTATGTTTTTCATCATTAATCACATTAGGCCATATAAGGCCAACGCGAGATAATACAAGATCCTCATAAGATGGTCAATCACAAGTCATTCAGGGAATCCTCCACAAAACTGAAGGTAGCATATATATTTGTCACAATCATATCACTATCATCAGAGTCATAAGTACCATTGTCTTCAATGTCATATCATTTCCATAAACAAGGACAAGAATCATAACCATATATTTCCATACATTTCGACCATAAAATGTCATATCACTGACTTTAGAACAATGACATTCATCAATGTCACATCTCTGCCATATATATACATCACTACATATACCATTGATCTAAGAGCTTGCATATACCACTTTCATAAGGATATTGCCATACATCAAGGTCACTATCAGATAGGTCAATGTCATACATCATTAGGTCATTGTCAAGAACACATGTATCACTGCCATACATTACACTGAAGATGTCACTACCATATATCACATTGTCATAACAATCATGCCTTATATCATTGACATGTCATACATCAAGATGTCACAGCCATATGTCACATTCTTCATTGTCACGAATATATTACCCCATGTGTGTGTGTGTGTGTTCATTTCCACAAGGATACTTCATGAAATATTTTTGTTACAAACATAGGTATTACTATCTAAACATCAACATCATATAGGTACAATAATCTCAGTCATATATCATTGTTACTAGAGATGTTTGTCACAGCCAACCATCCCGGTCGAGTCACTATCAAACATTACTCCCAAACATAAAAGATTGTGGCACATAAAAGGTTGCTTGAGTAGGTCACAAAGATATCCTAACATGCCTCATGGAGGTCACTCAAATAATGCCCTACACGCAAAAGGGTAGATCCATTAGGGCAGCTACAAAATATGCCAAAGACACTTCATTTGGCCACGCCAAAATAGATCCCATATTCACAAAGAAAGGTTGCATGCATCTTTGGAATTTGGGCAGTTGTGGGATGAAATTCCCCATAAGGATGATATTTTTTGGCAGCTCAGTGACAAATTCCAACAATGGGACTAGATTCAAGAAGACCAATTTTGACTATTGAAGCGCTCAATTTGGAAGAGGAAAAGTGTACTTTTGAAGAAAATTCCAACAAGTGCGCATATGAACAGGTCGGCCCTAACAGGAAAATGGTCACCCCTAGAAGTGTTGAAATATGTGACTAGGTTCAATCTTCATAATGACATATGTAATCATGATTTTAAATATTTGATGTAATGAGAAAAATAAATTTATTGTTATTGTTCTTGAGGCATGGGTTTCATGCTCAAGGAAATTTATTTTTAGGTCAGGCTCTCATTCTGAGCTTCTAGGGCTTGTCATTAAGTCTACAATTCAAAAGAGGCATTGTCATGTATTGTACTCTCATTTTTATTTTCCTAAGTATTACATCCCGGAGCAGTGGGCTGTAGAACATAGCAGAGATTGGACCTATTTTCAAAAAAATGGATGAGCACATAAAAGTCGAAAACCCAAAACCCTGAAATCATTCTTCTCATTATGAAACTAATTATAAAAGGATTTGAGGACCAGAGATCAGAAATCCGTCAATTTCAAAGCCTACGGAATATGTTTATTGAACCCCGTAATGGACGCCGAGACCCCGCAACCTCGGATTCTCGTAACTCTTTTCTATCTCAATCCTCGAAGAAGTCAGAATTCCACCATTCACATTCAGGGACCAAGGATTGTCTCATTCGGTATACAGATGGAAACTCGCTATTGAACAAAGATGATGTCAACAATTGCTCACTGAAAGTTGGACACATGGCATACAGTTTTGGATATTTCAAGAAAATGGACCCAAATATAAATGACATTTGGACCAATCATAGGTCGACACGTGGCTTGGAGAACGTCAATATGGCATCATCCTGACGGTAGACCCCGGAGGAGCAAGAAAATTATTTCTAATTGAATTCTAAAAGGAGTCGGGCTTTCGATCTTTAAGGGGCCATGGCACTTGGTCTACCAGGTTACAGCTCAGTGATGACGAACACAACTTCTAGCAAGGGGAAGTCGCCAAATGGCAGTGAATTTTCCACATGTCACAGTTATCAATTACTAAAGAGCATACATTTATTAAAAGGATCACTGCCTATCATAAAGCAATATCACTCAAAAGAGACTTCTGGTGGGTGGAAAAGTGTGGTCGCTAAGCCAATTTTTCCCCTCCAGAAGGTCAGAGTCAACAAAGCAATATCTACATATCAATAATCTCTATTAATTATGGGGGGATGAGCCTTCACTCCAACTCCACCCAGGCACCCCGTCGAGGAGATTAAAAGGGGCCGCCACCTATCAGGCTAACGTGCGAACCACGGGAGCAGTGAGAATCCTTATCAAGCAAGTGTGGCAAGTGAGTGTGTCAAGTGAGTGCGAAAATAAATTATTTTGTCTCCTTTCCACCCTTGTCCTTCACCCAACCTAGTTCTAACTTGTGTCTCCCCCGCACCATCTCAGTATGTCTCCCACGTAAAATCCCCGCGAACTAACCATTGTAACTTGCATGTCGATCATTGTAGTTTATATATATA
>APFE030862004.1:145480-161435 GCA_000404065.3 Pinus taeda
CATGTAGAATTCACTCCGTCTATTAGCACCTGAAGTTGTGATTTATACTCGACTGGCAACCCATATCACAAGAGCTTCGTTGCACCATCAGCTTCCAGGTTCCTCTACTTGCCAGGTAATTCTTGGGTACCATGTTCCTGTATAGTTGGAAACCATGCACAAATTAAAAAATGGCTCGTCAAAAATCTCTAAGAAATAGTAACCAAAACCCTCGGGACACTCTGAACCCCCCATGGACACTGAAGGGGAAATTCATGACCCCTTTTTCCCTCTAAATATGTTTGACCTCCGCTTCGACTTTTGTGGTCGTCATCCGAACAAGGAATACCCCTTCCATGTTATTGAGTCTGGGTTGTACCACCTCATCACCCCCACGGTGTACCATTTCCCAGAATTCACATCATGGCTAATGGCCATGTTCGTGAAGGAGAAAAAATGTTTTATTTCCTCCACCAAGGAGAAAATTATGGAAGTCACCCCTGAATTAATTCATGACGCCTTTCATTATCCGAAAACCCAAAAGCCATAAAATTTACAGAGACTACACTCTCATATGATTACATCAGACTATCAACTGGAGAGAAACAAGTATTTCGCCAATTACTTATGGCCACCAATGCCCAATTGCATGTCGGCTCAGAAACCCTTCCCATCACCCTATTTTCATAAAATGTCCAACCTATCCTCTTCTTTATCCTATGGCTATTCGAGTATGATAAGACAACAAATGTCTACAAAGCAGTCTTAAGGCTTGTACATAAAATGATGAAGTCAGATGTTAACCTTGATATACCCTCTTTCCTGGCCGAAGCCATCAAATTCCAATGTGAACAATTTCACCTTTCCTCATCCTTCAGTTATTACTCTATATTTGTTTATATGTTCATCTATACTCATAGAGAATAATTTGATTACCTAGGCCTCAGTGTCATGGACTCCCATAAACAAAGGAATTATGTGGTGGATTGGGACAGTTCTTTGAAGAAAAATCATGATAATGAAGGGTTTAATCATTTTATCTCTACTTTCATGGCCACTGCCTACAAAATTATCAACGGAGTCTACCCTCCTAGAATCTTACGCCAGCAGAAAAGGATGCTTCAGCTCAGCAAATATACTAGGGTGGGCGACTGGTATTTGTTCAAAGATTATATTGAAAGCTGAGTATATGGATTTGAATTTCCTCCCTATCAATTGCCCATATTTATGCCCATGAGAATTTTTTCTTTGGAATTCATCAAACAAAGCTTAAATACAAAACAAATCCATTTTTCCCTAGCCAAAAATGGCTTTATTTCTAAGCTTCCCACGATGATGGGCCCATTCATTGTTAACTCTAGGTAGGCATTCCAACAGGTGGAAATTAGGTTGAAGGAATTGAATTTCGAACTTGGAGAAGTGTGGCATTATGATCCTCGTGGGATTATTTCTAATAAGAGAAAGGACATCAATTATTTTGCTTATGAGCATGAGTCTAGGCCAAAATTAGAATGGAAGGCTAACTCAAATTCATGGCCTATCAACACAGATATGGACATTGAGACACCAAGCACTAAAGAAAAGACTCAGAAAAGAAGCATTTATGAGGCAAGGGATACTGAAATGGAGGATGCATCCTTAGCTAAGAAAGAAAAAATTCAGGAGCGAGCAGAAGAAGAAATTCAGGTGAAATTAACTAAAGAGAGGTTGAATCATCCTGGCTTCTAGGTACAGTTTGAGGACCCCCGACAAGCTACCGCATATAGTTCTACTGAAGTGGCAATCTTGGGTTATGTGGGGGACACATCAGTAGTAGGTCATAAATGGGAGGAAGGGAAGCTAATAGAAGAAAGAAACAGAAAAAATTGTGATGACATCTCATCACAGTTGTCATCCCACTCGATACGATATCAAACCAGGCTCTTGGTTGTGAGGGACATGGAAAGAAGCAAAATTAAATTCTCCGTAGTGTAGTCCCACAGTGTAGTCCCTCCCCTCTAGACCACAGTTCAGAACAGTGTTCTTGTCTCTAGACATGAACAGTGTCCCTTTCTAGGAAAAGGTTAATTTACATAAGTAGGCAGGGGAGATGTTATCTAGCGAGTTAAGCAAGGGAGCCTTGATTGTTAGCAAGGTCGAGAAGCTGCTAGAGAAAGCAACTACTAAGGTAAACAGGAAAGAGCAAACTCGAGAGCCCTTCATCTCCAAAATGAAAACTACAAAGAATTGATGATCAAACTAGGAGTGGATCCTATGACAAGGCCATTATGGAGGCTATTATCAAGAGCTCGCATTTAGAAATACAATCATTGAGACAACAACTTAAAACGCATGTTGTAGAGCATGTGCAGACCCTAGAATTAGCTCAAGTTGAAAATGACAAGGAAATTTGGGCGAGAGAGCTAATTCAGAGGAATGATGAGGTAGTAACCCTAAAATTATGGGTGACAGAGCTACAACAACAAATAGAGTCCCATGTTTATGTCGTGGTTGTACCAGACAACCCGCAAAATCCCACTAAGCAGCTAACAAGAACTCTCACAAAACTACATCTATCGGAAAATGAGTAGAAGAAGGTTTCAAATCAAATTGCACAACACCAAACACACACTGGAAAATAAGTAAAAACAACTCCAGTCCACTCAGCAAAATGTAGATCAAATAAACAACAAATATAAGGCAGTGCAGGATGAGATGAAAGCATTGAAGAGAAAATTGAAGGGTAATATGGCCCTAATTGAAGCGTTCCAGCTACATGAAGAAGTCACCAAGCTCCATAAGTCTCGAACGCTCCAAAGAATAAAGCCACACAAGCATCAAGACAAGGTCTAGCAATCAAAGAGCAATCCAACTCCAATGTGTATGTCCATCACAGAACAACCGATGGCTGCTTGCTGGTTGAATCCGCTAGGACGGCAGAAGAGGTGGGCTGGTAGAAATGAAATCACCCCGAGCTCCTAACCTACCACCATATAGGGTGCACTTCACCCATCAAGGCTCAAGGCTTCAACCCTTCGGGCAAGACCACTCTTCGTTTTGCTTGCCCCTTACTCGGGTTTTGCCGTATACACCTACTATTTCTCTTGTTACTTATGCCTTAAATACCAGGGACAAAAATTGATATCAGGCAGTGCAGGATGAGATCAAAGCATTGAAGAGAAAATTGAAGGGTAATATGGCCCTAATTGAAGCCAGAAAAATAATATGGGAAGACATCATCTCAGAAATTAAAAAGACTATGGGAACATTTGAAATTGGTTGCAAAGCAGAAGGCTGCGGTAAAAACCATCGAGTTTTATGTCCTGACATCCAAAGAGGAGAATGTTAAGAAGGCTAGCATTGCTAAGAGAATTAGAAAACTCCTAAATGACAAATCAGTTGATGAATTAAGGACAATAGGCATCATTGACAGGACTAGCGCAATCTTGGAAATTACCAAAGTGAATCAAAAGAAAGAAGTGAGGGATAGGGATGAATCATGTGTGGGTGAGATGGCAAGGGAAGTTGCAGTTTTCTTTTGAATCACTCACTTCTTTTGATTAGCCCTCTGCACCAGACTTCCTTCTTTATTTCTTCACTCGCCTATACTACAACTTAGAAAGATCCACTATCTATGTTGAACATTACTACTTTGGAACAATATATTGTCAATATGTGTAATATGATTGATCTCTGAGTGTGATTATTGAGCCAATTTCAAGTTCTTTAATACTTTTAAACCTTTAAGCGATAAATATTTGTCTAAAAGGAATTTAAGATGTCTTGGGCACTATCCTCTATTATCAACCCAGGGGTTGTCTCTAGGAACCACAACATCATGTATGAAAGACCCTTCTTGGGCATGTTACATATTGTAAACAGAATTATTTGAGTCAAAATTAGAGACAAAAGACCCTCCAAGACCTTGTCAAAGTGAAATGAACAAGTCGGCCTAGAGATAGTGAAAAGTTGACCTAATTTGAAGTGACAGGAAGCCTATATATAGGGCACTCGGCTGCATTCAAGAGCTCACTCACAACTCACTAAAGTTTGATCAAGAAAGAGAAGTGTGAGTAAGAGGAGGACGAAAGGAAGAGAAGAAATATCAATTTTATAAAATTATTTTTGGGTATTTTTCACACATGTGCGAAGTGGATTAGGGCAACCTTCTGCAACACCAAGTACCAAAATTGTAGTCATCATCAAGGGTTGAATTCTATGTCAAGAAAGGTCTCTCTAGCAAGTTTAATTGTCAAGGAAAGGAATTCAAGTCAAGCAAAGTTGAAAGGAGGCAAATATGCCCATTTTCAAGCCACACGTGTGACCTAGGGTTTATGCAAAAGAAGCTAAAATTGCAGATTTATAACAGCAAGTTGAAATTCTCATCGAGGGCCGAAAACTAAAGTTGTGGAACAATGTTAACCAGCGTTGACTTGAAGGAAGAGAAGTTCATATAGAAGAAGCTTTGACTTGGTCTAGGAGGTGTTTTTGGTCAAGGGTCTAATTCTTGGAACTGGTCAATTGAAGATTCTATAAGAAGAAGAATTCATATGGGTTTTCCTCTCAGAACTGGAGAGGTTTATTCCCTGGATGATCACCTATATCTTG
Source organism: Pinus taeda (assembly GCA_000404065.3). Taxonomy (NCBI): domain Eukaryota; kingdom Viridiplantae; phylum Streptophyta; class Pinopsida; order Pinales; family Pinaceae; genus Pinus; species Pinus taeda. Next base: position 150,047 of record APFE030862004.1, read on the forward strand.
TGTCCTTTGTCTTATTGTTGTTTATGGTTTGGTAGTTGTTTGATGAATAAAACACTAATAATAATTAATTGAAAGAAGGTAATTAAGTGGAGCAAAAATACACCACAAATAGTTATCAAAGCAAGAAAAATCATCTTATGTTGTTGCCCCTAGATTTCTTAACATGGTATCAAAGCTAAGGTGACATGATAAGGAATGGAAGCTTAAATAAAGACACTCAAGTGTCGAAGCACTAGAATATCATCAACAGCGTCAATCATCAAGAAGGACAACTCATCTCAAAGGCACTACAAGGACAACGATTACATCATCATCTTGCAGGAAGTTACTAAAGAAGTCCTCAAAACCCAAGTTCGATCAAAGAAGTATTCTACACTTAAGGCATTCTTGGGAACCTCACACATGCATCACCTCAAATAAAGAGACCTCAAAAGACCCTTCCTCTACTCAAATAAAGAAGAATTACAAATTGGAGCATCTTGAAGCCTCTACATCAAAGAAAAGCAAGGAGAAGGCATTGTCATCATCATAAAGGAACCAAGATGATCTCCTTCTCTTTGAAGGATCACTTTTGAAGGAAGACATCATCAAGAAGACATCATCTATCATCATCATCATCAAAATCAAAAAGGCAGTGAGTTGAAGATATTGTCATCAAGGAGTATCTGCACAAGTAAGTATCTTTATGTCCACATCTAAATCTATCAAAATGGCTTCAGTTTGCAAGGAAAGCAACAAATTGGTTGGGTCATCAAATTTTCTTACATGGAAGAAGAGGATATATTTGATCCTCATAGAAAACGAAGTCATCGATCATGTTAAGGGTTTCATCGCTAAACCTCCAAAGGAAGAAGCTCAAGCTCGTACAAAGTACATGAAAGGGGAAGCAAGGGATCAAAGGATCCTTATAGAATCCATCAAGGACCCTCTCATACCCTATGTATCAAAATTAGAGACATCAAAAGAAATATATGACAAGCTAGTAGAATTGTTCTCCGTAAGTACTACTGGAGAAGTGATATCATTAAGACAAGAACTCTACAAGATGAAGATATCAATGGAATATGGAAGAGCCTCATATTTTATGAAGGTATCCAAAATAAGATACCAACTACAAGAGTTGGGAGAAATAATGTATGATAAATAAATGGCCACCATATTGCTCAATGCACTATTTGAGGAATGGGGCAACTTTACATCAAGCAACTACGGAAATAAGGAAGCTACCCCATTCAATGAAATATGGTCATTGTGTAAGATTGAAGAAATTCGATTAAAGGCAAAAAGTGATGTAGGATCATATGAGAAAGCTCCAACGTTTTCTTCCATGGCTAGGAAGAAAGGAAAGTTTGGTCCTTAGAAAGAGAACAAGAAGAATATGTCAAAGATAAAATGTTATGGTTGTCATGAATATGGGCACTACAATAGAGATTGTCCTAAACTCAAGAAGGACAACAACAAAAAAGGAAGGGAAGAGGACCATATCACCGAAGAAGTGGAAGAAGCTAAAAAGAAGAATTCAAAGAAAGAGGAAGTAATACATCTCTACTATGATTAAGATAATCTCCTCCACCTAGTTCTTTTCAGTTTTTGTAAAGTATAGCCATCATGGTAGGAAACATTAGAAGCATGATAGGGTGCATCATTTTATGAGATGAAATCATAGTAGCATACCATTGAAGCAATAGCTCATGATATCATTACAAAGGCTTGAAAGAATAAGTTGAAGTAGAAGTCTACATGGATGTAGCAATCATAATATAAAGGAAGTAGTTCTTGGTAACCTCACTACGAGCATGTGTAGTGCATATGGTTGAAAGAAAGTCAACTAGCATGATAGAAGGAATTAATCATACATCATCATCATGAGAAAGGAGCTTTTGTCAGATAAGGATAATCTAGATCCTCTATTGGAATCTTCATTGGAAGGTTCGTCTCTCTTGAAGGAAGCAAGTGTCTCGTTGAAAATTCCACCTTGTATGGGATTCATTGTTTAGAAGGATGATGGTATGGTGACAAAGGAATGCAACATGTTTAGGTGGTTGAAGTACTCTCAATCAAGAAAATGAAGTTGTTGAAGGAAGCTTAAATGACCAAAAGACGGAAAGAGGTATGTATGCATGTATTTAATTGAGTCATGTCGTCATATGGTTGCATGGGTAGATGCACTATCTCATGAGCATGATCAAAGAAAGGGATCTCCTCCCTTGGAAAGATGAATGGAGGCATGGTTCACATATTGACTAGATGAAATCAACATAATATGTCTTCATATGGAATATGAGGTGGTTGGCAAAGATGAATGAACTATTGATTGAAGTTGGCGGGGAAAAATATGTGAAGAAACAAAGAAGGGATCATGAAATATGCAACTATGGTCACATAGAAAAGGAAATCAGCATCCAATAACTAGAAGAATTGACCATGACATCTCCATAGATAAGGCATGAAGACCCTGATAACTTTTGTAATGAAATACCCTTAACATTGAATATCTTGGAGATGTGTCAATATGTATACGGGATGTTGATGTTGCAACAAGTGGATGTCATGATGAAGGGCAATCACAAAAGGTAATTTTGATCTAATGTTCATTTTTTTTAACAACATCTAGATGGGTTGATACAAGGCTACCTAATGAGGATTATAGATGTCACCTACAACCAGCATTCATGTGGTTGGATGGAAGATCCTAAAGGAAACATGACTTGGAAGAGGTAGCAATATGAAGAAAACGCCAGATGTGGACTAAATGATCACTTTCCAATGAAAAAAGGGATGACATGACTAATATGGTTCGTGAAGGAGAGTGATGGATAGTCGATGCCCTACAAGATAAAGGCTCCATAATAAAGAAGATGAAAAATCATGACATCGCAAGGAGGAACTCAACAAGCAGCTAAAAGTCTCATGATCTCAACTAAATAAGAAAGTTGTTTTTGGAAACAAGTCCCTAGTTAAGAGGAAGCTTGGGCACATTCCTTTTTATAGGAATGGGTACATTCCTTTTTATAGGAATGGGTATATCCTCCCTAGTTGAGAGGGAGAGATAGACACATCATTCTTGTCTTCACTTTTGAAGAAAGAATGGAGGATTGGGTAATCATTTGTCATCCAATACTCTTTAAGGATGAGGTAGGGAATCCAAGATAAGAGTAGTCGTAGAGGACCAATATTCTTTGAGGATTGGGAATCCAAGATAAGAATATTCCTGGAAGGACATACCCTGTGAACACCCGGGTGGGTTATGTGCCTTACGAGACAATGATGATGGTGTCTATAAATCATTGGTCACGCAAGCATTGTGCTATGATCTTGTGAAGAGATAGAGTTGTTAGTCAAGGCCTTGTTATGTGACAATGTTGGTCGGTATGATGCTATACAAATGGGTTACCAATCTGAATCTTCTTATGAGAATTCTTCATATTGAGAATATTCAAGTACCTTGTATGGATTATAAATTCCTCCCTAGTTAAGAGGGAGTGCTGAAATATGTATCTAGGTTCGGACTTTATAATGACATATGTAATCATGATTTTATGTATTTGATGTAATGAGAAAAATAAATTTATCATTATTGTTCTTGAGGCATGGGTTTCATGCTCAAGGAAATTTATTTTTTAGGTCAAGATCCCATTGTGAGCTTCTAGGGCTTTTCATTAAGTCTACAAGTCAAAGAGTCATTGTCATTTATGAAATACCCTTCTTGGGCATGTTACATATTGTAAAGATAATTATTTGAGTCAAAATTAGAGTCAAAAGACCCTCCAAGACCTTGTCAAAGTGCAATGAACAAGTCAACCTAGAGACAGTGACAATTCGGCTTAATTTGAAATGACAAGAAGCCTATATATAGGGCACTCGGCCTCATTCAAGATCTCACTCACAACTCACTAAAGCTCGATCAAGAAAAAGAAGTGTGAGTAAGAGGAGGATGAAAGGAAGAGAAGAAAGATCAATTTTGTAGGACTATTTTTGGGTATTCTTCTCACCATGCGAAGTGGATTAGGGAAACCTTCTACAGTAGTAAGTACCAAAATTGCAGTCAACATCAAGGGATGAATTGTGGGTCAATAAAGGTCTCTCTAGCAAGTTGATTTTTCAAGGAAAGGATGCCAGGTCAATTGAAGTTAAAAGGAGGTAAATTTTGATCTAGGGTCGAAATTTGAAGTTGCGGAACGATTTTGACCGACATTGACTTGAAGGAAGAGAATTTCATAAAGAAGAATCTTTGGCTTGGTCTTGGAGGGGTTTTTGTTCAAGGGTCTAGGTATATGAATTCATCAGTTGAAGATTCTATAAGAAGAAGAATTCTTATGGGTTTTCCTCTTAGAGCTAGACAGATTTTGGCCCTGGATGATCGCATATATCTTGTGTCCTTTATCTTATTGTTCTTTATGGTTCGGTAGTTTTTTTATGAATAAAACACTAATAACAATCAAGTGAAAGAATAAGCTAATTAAGTGAAGTAAAAATACACCACAATCAGTTATCAAAGCAAGAGAAATCATCTTATGTTATTACCCCTTGATTTCTCAACATGAAGCTTATAAATACAAGTGACCTCAAGCTTATTTGGAGATCACCAAGCATCATCTTCTTCCCTTCTTAATTGATTGGTTCACACATGTTTAAGGTTGGGTCGAGGAAAGAGGTTCACACAGGTTCAAAATTACAGGGTCCAAATCTCACACGTGTTTTAGGGTTTTGGTTTCTGACCGGCAAGCTTGTCAAAGGCAATTTTCAACTATAGCCGTAGGCTAACATGCTCAAGGGCGTGGTTGGAAGGTCCCAATCGCATGCACAACTCTTCCTCCATGCGGTTGGGCTCTAGGGATAAAATTTGACATCTGACCACAGTTGACCGTAGACAAGAAAAGTTGACTTTGATATTTATTGATGTTAGGAACATACTTCTGAATGTTGTTGGGTTAATTTTGCTAGGTGATTTTGTATTGGACTCATTGTACTCTTTGTTGAACATTTATGCAAATCTAATAGAAGAAGAATTTTCAAAGGGTTTTCCCCTTGTGGAGTTTTTTCCCTGGTCTTTGACCAAACCTAGTGTCTCTTGTTGATGTGTTGATTGTCTCCTTTATCATTGCATTTACTATTCTATCTTCAATTACTATTGATTATTGGAAATATTAATTGTTATTGAAAAGATTGTTAATTGAAGAATTGAATTGGGCTAAAAGTAGTTGAAACAGCATAGAACAGTGTGAAAATTAACACGGTATCAGAGCTTATGTGAAGGAAAAGCCCAAAAGGAGATAAGAGTTGAAGCAGTCATCTTTGGAAAGTTGAAGGAGCCTATCTATTCTAGTAAATACGTCTTCCTCTTTCTTCAAGGAACATGAGAAATTGGGAGACTCATCAAACTTTTCCACATGGAAGGTCAGGTTGGAGATCATAGTTGATAACAATGATGTTTTGGAATTGATTCAAGGAAAAGCACCTGAGCCTCTAGAAAATGATTCTATTGCTGCCAAGAACAAGCACAAGAAAGGTGAGTTAAAAGCAAAACAAATTATTGTCGACGGTTTACAAGATCATTTACTTTCTTCTATTGGGAATATGAATAAGCTCATGGATATGTATAACAAGTTGGTCGACTTGTATGAAGTCGACAATTTGAATGGAATCATCACCTTAAAAGATCAACTGAAAGACATGAAGACGAATAAAGGAGAGACTGTGCAATCCTATCTCATGAGGATCTTTCGTCTTGAAGATCAATTGCAAAGAATTGGAGAAACAATACCTGGCAGGGAATTGGTAATTGTGACTCGTAGAGGTCTCCCTCCTATTTGGGAAACCTTCATTACTTCCATAATCAATAACAATAGTTTTTCTTCATTTGATGAACTTGTCAGAAAGCTCACTCAAGGAGAATCCATGATGATTTCAAGAGGGAGAATTCAAAAGCATGGAGAAGAAGAGCTCGTTGCATTTTCTACGCAAGATGAGAAGAAAAGGGGAAAGGAAGAACATCTTATTCGAAAAGGTCCTCTCCTGATTCAAGGGACTCGTATAGAAGATTAAGGGATGTTGAATGTTTCAGTTGTCACAAGCATGGTCACTATGCCCAAGATTGTACGAAGAAAAGAGATTCTCCAAGATCCGATGGAAGCTACAACAACAACAACAAGTATGATGATAGAAGAAAAAGCAATGGTCGAAGAAGAAGTGATGATAAAACAAGGTGATTTGATAGTAGCTGAGAGAGAGATGATCGAAGAAGAAAAGACACTTTGGATGATCATGAAGAAAGTCCTCGTCCTCAAAATAAGTCAAGAAACTCCAGGCATGAAGGTAACGAAGCTACTAGCTAATCTAAATATATTCTTATTTCAGCCCTCTCTGGTTCTTCTCCTCTAGATTCGTATACTAGATGGTTGGTTGATAGTGGGGCTCCTATACACCTCACCAGATATAAGGAAGTTCTCTCAAATTTGGTTGAGGGGGAGACATGTTTGAAGATTATCCTTGGGGACAACTCTACATATTCAGTGATGGGCTTTGGTACTATCATATTTGATTTGGGCTATGGAAATTTATTATTCTTCATGAATGTATGTTCCGGAATTAAAGAAGAACCTGGTATCTATTTCTTCCTTGGAAGATAAAGGAATGAGAATAGCCTTCATTAATGGAAAGGTCCTCTCCTAGCCAAAGGGATCCCGTATGAAAAATATCTTTACTTTGGGAACTAGAGTGGGAGGACTATATAGAGTCATTGGAAGACCTCTTCTAGCAAAGATCCACGATACCTATCATCAAAGTGAGATATGGCACCAAATTAAAAGGAAGTCCAAGGGACCATTCCCCTCTAACAATATCAAGCCTGATGATAATTTCGAACGGGATAATAGAGCAATGAGAGAACAAGTTTGGAAGCATACTATATCCGAAGAATTGATTATGAAGAAAGATGTTTTGGATATTAGCTTTGAAAGGTTCAAGGAGGAAGTATTTGTCAAACAATCTCAAAGGTTTGATGTACAGGACAGGAAGTCTCTCATTAGCAGTTTGAAGCAAGTACCCCAAGCCTATGTCTGTATTGACAATTACTTGGTGAAGTTTAATATCACAAGAAGCAAACTGGTACAAGTTATAACTTTGATTTTGATTTTATATATTGACAATCTATTCCTGCCAAGTAGTGAACCTCTAATGATTAAGTGTAAGAAGGATTGTGGTCTGAGATATACTTACAGAGATATGAGTCTATATGGATTCACCAAATTTCATCATATTTCAAATGATGAGTAGATTGCAACATGAAGTGATGTGACCCTTCCAAGTAAGGGTCTGAACTGACCAACAAAACTGAGTCGACTCTTCCCCCCTATCTGATCTCTCAGGGTGACAAATTGAGATGTAGGGCTCCTGGGGTTGAGTGATCTATGGACAATAGGGTATCACCCCAATCTGTTAACCATAGGATTGGAGATGTTGCTCCCCTATCTTGTTTTATGCAAATTATACCCCAGTTGGAATCTGTCTTTCCCACCATCTAACCAATGGGTGTTGGTTGCTAGAGTTAGGCGTGATATTTATGGTAAGTGGCATCCTGCTCAAGCTAGAGATGCAAATGTTATACCACTTGACTCTTCAGGGTCATGTTGGGAAGGTTGGCAGAGTTTCCTGGGTTGTAGCATTGGGCTCCCCGCTGGTAGAATTTCCTGGGTTGTAGCATTGGGCTCCCCACTGGCAGAGTTTCCTTGGTTGTAGCATTGGGCTCCCCGCTGGTAGAGTTTCTTGGGTTTTAGGATTGGGCTCCCTGCTGGCAAAGTTTCTTGGGTTGTAGCATTGGGATCCCCACTAGAAAAGTTTCTCGATTCCTAGCATTGGTTCCCCGCTGGCAGAGGTTTCCCGAGTTGTAGCATTAGGCTCCCCGCAAGCAGAGTTTCTCGGGTCGTAGCATTAGCTCCTCGTTGGAAAAGGTTTCTCAAGTCATAGCATTCGCTCCCTGCTAGCAGTGATTCCAGGAGGTAGCAGTTGATCCCCGATGGATAGAGAGTGGTTGTTGAAGCTCCCCTGTGATTCTTCTTCTTTAGATGCAAGAATGTTTCAGCAGATAGAGTCAAGCAGAGATGAGACATGATATGATGACAGGTTAATTGCTATGATTAAATGATGCAGTTGGAATTTATCCCTAGTTGAGAAGGAGTGTTAATTTTTGGTAGCTCAGTGACAAATTCCAAACATACGACTAGATTCCTATTTTCAAGAGGACAAATTTTGACTATTGAAGCACTCAATTTGGACAAGGGAAAGTGTACTTTTGAAGAAAATCCCACAAGTGCACATATGAATAGGTCGGCCCTAATAGGAAAATGGTCACCCTCGGAAGCCTATAAATACAAGTGACCTCAAGCTCATTTGGAGATCACAAAGCATCATCTTCTCTTCTTCATTGATTAGTTCGCACAGGTCAGAGACTAGGTCAAGGAAAGAGGTTCCCACAGGTTCGAAATTACAAGGTCCGAAGCTCACACGAGTTTTAGGGTTTTAGTTTCTAACTGCAAGGTCGTCTAAGGAAATTCTCGACTATAATCATAGGCTACCAGGCTCAAGGTTACGGTTGGAAGGTCTCAACCGCATGCACAGCTCTTCCTCCATGTGGTTGGGCTCTAGGGCTAAAAATTGACATATGACCACAGTTGACCACAGACAAGAAAGGTTGTCTCTGATATATATTGATGTTGGGAACATACTTTTGAATGTTGTTGGGTTAATTTTGCTTGATGATTTTCTATTGGGCTCATTGTACTCTCTGCTGAAAATTTTACGACAATCTAATAGAAAAAGAATTTAAAAAGGGTCTTCCCCATTGTGGGGTTTTTTCCTTGATCTTTGACCAAACATGTTGTCAATTGTTGATGTGTTGATTGTCTCCTTTATCATTGCATTTATTGTTCTATCTTCAATTACTATTGATGATTGGAAATATTAATTGTTATTGAAAATATTGCTAATTAAATAATTGAATTGGGCTAAAAATAGTTGAAACATCATAGAATAGTGTAAAAATTAACAAAGGAAACCCGGCTACCCCAAGGAAAATTTATATTTCCCCAAAGAGAATTTAGAACGGTCAACGAAGAATTCAAAACAGATAAAGAAGCATTATTATTGTGACAAAATTATTTAGTGAAAATATGGAAAAATTATCAACTCAAATTTAATGTTTCTGCCAAAGGTTTCAAATCGGCCTCATGTCAACCTACCTCTAATGGTCGTGTCTATTGACACATGGAAACAACTATAGATACTTGTTTCCCCTCCTCCGTTGGGGTCTTCTATGGCAGTTCATACATACTTCATAGGCTCGCTTCTCTAGCTCGTTTGTATATATTTGTGATCGTTGTTGATTTGATGGATACTTATCTCCACTGCTTAATGGATGCTTATGTGGCTCGGTATTACATGCACAGTGGTTTTTTTTGTATCTCTAAAGTTTCTCTAACTGTGGCTCGTTCTATCTATGGCATGCACTTCATCATTGTTATGTCGCTCACTCTAGCTGTATCGCATACTCTATGGCACATTCTTTCTATGTCTTATATTTGATCTCGCATTATTATTATAGTAGCTCAGTTCTGTGGCATGAAATTCCATGTGCTATTTGTTGTGACTCGCATTATATATATATGGCATGTATCTCATCTTTCAGCTCACACTTTTGGCTCACATATGATATTTTTGTATGGATTGTTCTTGACATCACTTGGCATCGCTTGACTTTGTATTGGCACTTTATACTTTGTGGCATCACACATGATACTTTGTGTGAAATAAACTATTAATCTAGGTTGTCATTGATGTCAATATGGCACTAGCCGAGATGGAAAATATTGTTGAGATGCCTGGTTCCAAATGATGATGTCATAACTCTTGTTTCATAAGAATGTCATCAATTATATGTCAAGTCACTAATGAAGAAGTCTTAAGAAGTGCCAAGTGCCAAGTATTTAGAAGCCCTTGATGACATATGGAGGACCACATTTGATGATGTAATATTCTTGATGAATGACCACAATTGATGATGGCACTTGATGAGGTCTTGATAACATGGTTGGAGATCATTTGATGATTGGAAGATTATTTTGGAGTTATCCTAATGATGTTGCACTATGACTGCACTAGTATATCATGACATTGTTCATGCATCATGCTACATGGATGTTGCACTCCTACATAATGACTCTATGATCCTATGATAACATTGATAACAATGGAGAAGCCAAAGAATGAAGAAGCCACGTTGTACCAAACATTCTTCATGTTGTCCCAAACTTTTTTATGCATAAAATTTAAGGACAATCACAAAGAAAAATTATTTTGGACACCTTGGAGGCATCCTTTGAAAATGGATCCTATACCATCTTAAAGAGGATTTTTTCCTCTTTCTAACGAGCCTTTATTTGTCCCAAAACTCCCAATAGTTTGTGAGGTATTGAACTTTTAAGTTAAGGAAATTATTCCTAACAGTGATCCGACCTACACTCAGTCATACAAGTCGGCCTCACTTCAAATAGACGTGTCCCTTTAGTTATAAAGGAAATCTCTATAAATAAATGTCTAAACACTTCATTTTGATAAGCAATTCAAGATACAAAGTACAAGAGAAGACAGAAGGCCGAGGAGAACAAGGAGACTATTGTTTAGGACAAAAAAAGGATAATTCTATTTGGGCATAAAATCTTGGTCAAAGTTGTCGTAGTTGTCGTGGTCAAAGATGTCGTAGTTGTCCTGGTCAAAGTTGTCGTAGTTGTTGTGGTCGAAGTTGCACCAATGTTCAATAGAAACTATGGATGGAAAAAATGTGTACTTTAGAATTACAATGAGAGGAAGTAATTAAATGGAAGCAATTTGTACATAGATTGTAACACAATACTACTAGGCTCAAGAATGAAGAGGAAGAGATTATATTGTAAAAATAACTTCATAGGAAGATACACCACATAGTTAGAATATCAGGTTGATCTTTGGGAAGGTGAACAAAATTGGAGTATAATTCCATATGGAAAATTAAAGCACCATTCAAAACAAGAGTATTTTTTTTTTTTTTGCATCATCAAACAGGATTTCGACTTGGGATGATTATAAAAAAAATGTCTTAGCAAGGCCAAGAAAATGTATCCTTCATTAAAAAACATTAAGAAACAATTAATCGTTTATTAATGCATTGTCCCTTTAATAAAGAAGATTGGGAGGATGTTGTGAAATTGCTAGATAAGAAAGGGCGTTGGGTAAAGGACTCTATGGTTGTATGCATGGAAAGCTAGCTAAGCTCTTCTTGGTATTGTTGCATGGGCCCTCTACGGGCCCTCTAGTTGGCCAAGACTGAAATGACATTCCAAAATAAAGAGATTATTCC